>JAUBOD010000374.1:213824-226231 GCA_032353885.1 Nothura maculosa
TTTTGTCCTGACCATTAAGGATAAAAACTTGGTATGTATTCTGCTTAAGCCCAAACTTCTTGTGTGTTTTCCACACACAGAGTCACACAAATATCCATCCCCCAGCTTTAGGGAGACATTTGCAAGGTTTCTCTTTCCTATCCACCAAGTGTTTTTACTGTATTATCTGGGAGTATTCTGCTTTTTGTAAGGCCTTTTGGACCTTTGTTGGAGATTCACCAACAAAGAGCTAGCTGTTGCTAGCTTTATTGGCTGATCTCATGGTTGCCACGCTGTATGGAAACTGGAGTCCGACAATGCAACGGAAAGTGGTAAGAAATGTCATTTCTTGGTAAGTCTAGGTCATCATATGAGTCTAGAGCAATGATATCTATTCGCTGCTGCAGGGATAAATTCTTATCTGGACAGCTCAGGACCTGGGAGTGTTTCAGCCATGCTTTATCCACCTCACAGTTTCTGCAAGCAGTCCCAACTCCTAAATGAAATAAGCTCATGCCTAAGGAAGCCTGAGGATAAGCTATATCATTTCTCCCTTTAAGAAAAATATTTTGTACAAGCAAACACAAATATAGTCCCCTTATAGTCCCTTTAATAATATCCCAGAGAATGCTCCTCTCAGACAGCTATGGCTGCAGTTACACATTTCACTTTGCATGTTCTTCTTGTTCTTCATTACAGTACTCTGCTACTTTTATTGACCTAGTGCCACACAGTCTACACTTTCATTTATAAACTGGCATTCTTAATTCAAGACAACTTTTAAACTGACCATGTCCTACTCTTATTGCTTCTTTCTACCCTGAAGCAGAGACATCAGGGTGGTGCTTTTCCCTCTCTGTGTTTTTTTACTCAGCACTGCTGGAGATGTTAACTCTTTTCTTTTTATGTTCCTGTTTCAAGGACAAGATTTTTTAACAAAAAAAAAAAAAACTTTTTAACAAACCAATCTTTTTAATTTTTTTTAACAAAATAAATCTTTTTAACAAAAAAATTTCATGCTGTTGTTTTGGCATGAAATAAAACATGAATGCGATGTCCTTTTCCTCATCTAGAAGGGAGGATTTACTGCATTTTACAATTTACCATTTCCATTTTGTAAATTACCATTTACAATTTACCATTCACTTTGAGACATTTTCTTCAGTAACTATCAACAAGAGGTACTCAATGTGGAAGGATGCTCATATTGGATCTTGATCTGGCACACTATTGACTCTTTCTCAGTAGAGGTACAGAGATCCATGATAATAGTGATGGTGACAGGCTAAAGAGGACTGACAAATTCCTCCATCCCTTGTCTTGTAGTTTCCCAGAGGAAGAAGACTTTTGTTCAAATGTTTGTGTTGTTGTTGCCACCTGAATTGATGGAAACCTTTCAGTTCAATGAAAGAATGACCTATAAGTTCTAGTTGTTCCTTTTTCAGGGACATCTTTAGTCTGTGCTGTTTGTGCTGTGTTATTCACACATTTCAAACTCTATGTTTGTGAAGGGGAATAGATGGCATAGTTATGGCCTAGAGTGGTCCCGGCTGCTGCTGGGCAGCATGCAGCAGAATACTGCACTGGGAGTAGTACTGACTGTAGTAGTCAGTAGTCTCCTATCTCAGGGAACATGGAGGTGCTACAAGCTTTATTTCATGTCTGTTGGCTTCAAAAATGAATGGGAACCTTTTAAACTGGTGAAACAAATACTAACACTTGCTTGCATTCTGCCTATCAAGAAATGCAGAAGAAACTTATTACAGCTTCTGCATAAAATCTGTAAGATTTATGCTGATATCACTCTAAGCTGAAATAACCAGAACACTGTCAAAAACTGTGTGGAAGTCTTATTTCGTCTAACACAAGCCTGAATAGCCTCTGCCCAGGCCAATACCCGGACTTCTTGATCCTTGGCAATGCAAACTTTCAAACTTCCATTTTGCTGCATTTATCTTTTGCTGATTTGTGAGATTTCTATGTATCTTATTAACTTGTTGACATGAAACTGCTGTTGATAGGAAAATGTTGATATGAAACTAGGAAATGTGGATAATTTCATTTCCTTGACAAATACATTTATTCTGATAAGGTTTTTCATGCATCAGCCATATGTATGTAGAAGCTAGAGTCAGGTACCAGATTGATAGAATGATGTTGACACTATAAAAGACAGTATCCACTTCCAGAGAAGAGGGAAGAAACATCTTTATAGCTCTGACCCCAGGTAGTGGCTATTTAAATTTAGACAAATCAGTAAACATGTCATCAGTGTAATCACTAGTGTATGATAACATTAACAAAAGTGTATAGGGCCCTTGTCTTTGTCTTCCATTGTAGTCTTGATCCCATAAAACAACAGCTTTTGCATTAGTGCTGTGGGGTTCTGACAACTAAGCTTAGATTAGTTAAAATATTGGGCTGGGCAATGCTCCTGAGAATCTTCTCAAGTAGATATGCAGAACTGAGAAATGGGTTGTGCTTTGCACAACTTCACAGCAGGAGTGCTAGATGCTCCCTGCTATTCCTGCACATGAGCTCCAGCTAGCCTGCTATGCTGCGCATCTGATAGGGGGAGAGGTGTATGCAGTTAGGCTTTCCAGCATATTTGGGAGCAGACTAGCACATGCTGATCTCAGGAGGACTGTTGTGTGATGATGCTGGTATTTTCAGCAGATATGCACACTCAGCTATCCACTAGGCTAATGATAGTATCCCAAACTGCTAGGAGCTAGGCCTTTGTTAATTCAGCAAAGACCACTGGTAACTGAGCCTAGTGTGATTCTTTAGGAGGTGGAAAAGCTTTAGTAGCTGAACAACTTTAGATCACTTTTCACAGTAAAAGCAACTCTGTATGGAACATTTCTGTTCCATAATAAAATTCCTCATGAGAAAATAGATCTTTGTTGCTGTTGTTTTTTAAAGTTGCACATCATATTGAATGCAGTTACATTTAAATATTGATGCAAGCATACACCGAACACTTATCAAGCCTACTTATGTCAGAATAAGCACTGTGATAGAGGAGAATGCAGTCCTCATGCAGTAGTCAGTTAAATATGTAATATACATTGCTAGATGACACAAATCCTACCTTAATAGAAGGGACAAAACAGCTGCAGCTGAGATGAACTGGCAGGCAAGTTGATGATTCGATATATTATTTGAATTATTAGCTGTTTTTTCCTCTGTCTGGCCCCTGAAAAAAATGTAAAGGAGAAAAGGGAGAGTTAGAGGTGGGATGTTATTCTTTCAAAAGAACAAGCTATCACGGAAATGAAGTTATTCTGGCATCACTCAGAGAATATTTTTCTTTGTTACTTCTTTATGTGATGGCCAACATGTATATCTTTGGAAGGTTGTTACATCTGTTGTTATAGGGAAGGACTAAACAGCAGATAGATCTGAAAATGAGTAGAAAATGACAGATGAATTATTTTGTGACTTCAGAACGCTCTCCTCACTGTAGCATTCAACTGTGTAAGAGAACCTCTTGGTGGCTCCACACTGAAATTTCATTTAGATGAGCAAAAGACAGCTAAACCTCTCTATGCTAGATGTCTTCCAACTCTTTCTCCATTGAATAGATACTTTCAAAAAATTTCAGTATAACAGAATGGTTGAGGTTGGAAGAGACCTCTAGAGATCATCTAGTCCAACACTGCTGCTCAAGAAGGGATACCTAGAGCATGTTGCATTCAGGCAGGTTTTGGAGATCTCCAAAGTAGGAGACATCACAACCTCTCTGGACAGCCTGATCCAGTGCTCTGTCAACCTCGCAGTGAAGACATTCTTCCTCATATGGAGATAGAACTTCCTGTGTTTTAGCTTATATCCATTACCCCTTATTCTGTCACGGGCACCAGCAAGAAGATTTTGGCCCCAACCTCTTTACATTCTCCCTTTAGTTATTTGTACATATTAATAAGATCCTCTCTCATTCTTCCCTTCTCCAGGCTAAACCAGCCTAGTTGGCTTAGTTTTTCCTCATACAATAGATGAGTCCCTTAAATATCTTGCTGTACGCTGGACCCTATCTAAAAATTCCACATCCCTTTTGCACTGGGGAGCCCAGAACTGCACACAATACTCCAGGAGTGGCCTCAGCAGAGCTGAGCAGAGGAGAAGAATCACCTTCCTTGACCTGCTGGCAATACTCCTGATGCAGGCCAATATCCCATTGGCCCTCTTGGCCATCAGGGCACATTGCTGACTCATAGCCAACTTGTCAACCAGGATTCCCAAATCTCTCTACACAGAGCTGCTTTCCTCAAATGCCTAATATATGTTGGTAACTCAGCTCAGAAATATTTAATAAAATATTTGCAAGCAATCCATAGAAAATACATGACTATGAGCTAAGAAACGCTTCCTGAATCTTTACCCCCCTTCAACATAACTTGAAAGAAAAACAGCAAATTTCTTCCAATTTTAAGCTATTCTGATAATAGTATCATGAAGAACTGAACGTGCATTGCTGCCGCCATAAAGCCAAGATCCTCAAGGCTAATTAAATTAATGAAAGTTAAGATAAATACCAAGCATGATTTATCCTAACAAGTTCTTTCTCTCCCAAACCCAGTTCTCTTGCAAGAACCTTTTGAGTATAGGGTAGTAGAACTCAGTTTTATTTTTAGATTATTCCACTTCCAAACTCAAACATTCTAACATTTTTACAAATAGGAAAATATATAGCATTATTTAACAGATAAATAACTATTGTCAGCAAACCTGGCAAATAAATATATCTATGTTCCAACACAAGCAGCTTTTGAAGTTTCCTTTAACATCTGTAAGTGAAAGAATTCATTAACAGTCATTGTGACTCATGTAACATTCGAAAGAATATTTCTAAACAAGCAAATGTGATATTGCATATTATACTTACGAAGTGGGTGGAATGTGCAGTGGCCAACAAGGGCAGTAATTGAACAAAATCCCAGCAGATTCAATTTCGGGAAGACTTTCCCCTGCACTGTTCAGGTACCAGCTCTATCATCTAGGGCTATTCATCTTGATGTCCAATTCATCTTTACACCTTCCATTACCTGAGAAGGGCTTTTCTCTCCATGTTCCTGGTGAGCAGATAGACTTTCATTTCTAGATCTTTTCATTCTTCATTTTGCTGAACCAGCTGCAGTACTGAGATGCATTTTGGCTACAGCCATGTGCTCAGAGATGTAGATTCTACTTCTTCCTGAGAGTCATCTCCAGCTCCATTCCCTTTGCATTTAGACATTCTGTTAATAACTGGCTATATGTCAAGGTGAGGCCTTTATATCCCCCAAGTAACCTCTTATTTCCAAAATATGTGATAGTCATGCATTGCTAAGTGGATTATGGAGAGATAGTTTAATATATTGGCTAACATTACACTTATGTCAGGGATAGTGGAGCACTAGTTTAATGCATTATTATCAAAGGACTTATAGTTACATGTATATTAAAGTGTAAGAGACATTGCGCCATTTAATGTAACATAAATGAATCCCCACATGAGACAGAATGTGTGTAATTAGGCAGTGTAATGACACATTTCTAAGACCCTGCCCAATTTTAGGCGACTCTTATTCTGCAAAAAAAAGTGTGTATTAAATCAATGAGCTTTTTCAGACAACTCCTTGGCAATTCCATTTTAAAAAGTTCATTAGCTATTCAGAGAAAGTGACTGTAGAAGTTTCACACATTCTCTCCATGTACTGCATATTGTACACTATATATTGTACATATTGTAACTGGTAGAACTTAGATCAGTAAGTCCATTTTTTCAAGAAAAGTGATATAATTATTGAAATAAGATAAATAGTGTGTTTTGAGGTTGATGGTGCTGATAAAATTGAAGGGCTTATTAACAGTGAGAAAATTTCCCAGCAGTTTCATGGAAGTGAATCTCGATCATAAATACAAAAGTAATCACCATCTCTTATTCTGATAGTCATGATGTTTCTGCATTACTCTGATGTATGTTTTCTATAATCAGAAGACACCAGAGGAAAAAAATGTGTAGAATGTTTTTTGCTTTTATTTTGTTGTTTGTATTCCTTTTGATTGTGATATAGCAGGCAAAAAACTACAGTGTTAGCTATAAAAATAAGAACTGTACCTATTTACTTTCTGTGTATTCTACAAAGAAAATGGAAAATTCTTAGACTGTTTAATAACCACCATTTCTCTGTATTATTCAAAACTTTCATCCATTATTAGAAAGTCTTTGCAAAGACTATTTTAACTTGTTTGCTGCTATTCAATCTAAGTATTATGTGATTATTCCTTGCAGTTGAACTTTCAGCTAAGTTAAATGAAGTGTGCTTAAATGTTCCCTCTTCCCCTGTCATTCACAACTCTGTGAAATCTTTAGTTAGGTCTTACAGATCAATGTTTCTCAAAATGTCGGTTGTAAGAGGACTGAAAGAGAATTGCCAACTGCAGCAATAGTCAATAGCAATTCTATTTCCTAGGTCTGCAGTATACGTTTTTTCATGAGTGGAGGATGAGAAAGATATTAAATACTGACTGTAGGTATTTATTCTACCCGGAGAACTGTTAATTGTAGCATGGTTGCTAACAAGGAATCATTTCTTCTAGGACTGACAGAAAATAAAGAATAGTAAAGAACAGTCCCTTGTTCTGAAGAACTGCTTGGTTATAAACTCAGGTGATTTATTGAAACTGTTGAGCTGATTGTAGAAAGATGACATATTGTATGGAGAGAGTGGATTACAATGTCAAAAGTTTGGGGAAATACTGTAGCCTTTAGCTTTCTCTTGGAAAGAATTCTACTCTGCCCTTCTTTTTCCTACCTTTCTCATTAGCACCACTCAAATGTCTCCAGATAGACCTTTCCATACCCATATATATTCAGAGAATTCCTCAAGGTGCCAGGTATACACAAGGTCCACCCTGAGTTCTGAATGGAGACCTTCTCATTGGCAGCCTCAGCATGGCAAGGTTAGTCCTGGAGCAGAACAGAGTGAAACAGACAAATTCTTCCTTTGAGCCATGTTTAATGCTCATCTTTGACTTCTCAAAATGAGAGAGGAGAGGAAAGAATATCCAGGGATGGAAGCAAGGGGTTGGTGAGATGGCCACAAGAGAAGGAGAGATGAACACCATTGTCACTGCTTCAGAGCTACAAGGCATCAGGCAAATCCTAGACAAATAAGACAAAGTAAGAAAATTACAAACAATTACCTAATGGTGTCAGAACTACCCTCCTAATTGGAATATGAAGTAGCTTGGACAGTATGTTGAGATTACCTCACCTCGGCCTCAAGCAGATACAATGCCTTGCATTCATATATCAGCACATCTTATTTTAAAGAGTTTTTATAGTTTTAATTAAATGAGTTATCTGAGTTGTTTAACATGCTGGTTTAATATGAAGGGTTTTTGTGGGGTTTTTTAATTATTTTTTTTACAATCTGATACTGTAGAGAATGCACAGCATAAGTTTTGCACAGTGAGTAGTGATCTTCAGTGGATGCAAACCTTTCCAATGAAGAGGATCACCTCAGATCTGGGACCCAGGGATCTGATTTATTACTAAGGCATGGCAGGCAAAAGGAAGAGGGCACAGATATTCACCCACCTATGGCATGTCTGCTATTCCTATTTTACCTTCTAAGACTTCTAACCTGCTGTCTTCATGGAGCAGCAAGAGATTCTCTGATGACCTTGCTTCGCTGTTTCTAGAATTCAGGATTGTGTGTTATAGACAGGGAGGGATATAGGTACCCTCTTTTCAGGAAATAGAGTCAGTTTGAAGTGCTGATCAATAAAAAAGGAAATGCTTGCTTACCTCCCACATCAAGGGGCTACAACCCATGGATAGTTTAACTTAGTCCCTTGTTTTCTTCTGAGGCTAAGCTTGAATTTGCATTTAGTTCTCTGGTTGGAAGATGAGCTATATTGTGAATGGAATTGTACTCAGCCTTCAAAGAATAATTAAGGCCTAGTGTGCCTTATAGTCTTTGAAAGTATTTTTTCTAGTCAAAATAGAATAGAGAAAAACAAAATTTGCAGTAGTTGCATGCCCAGCTTGTTGCACCCTGCACCCTGTAATATCTGGATGCAGCCTGATATAATTAAAATGTGCTTCCACAGTTCCCTTACTAAGATAAATAGGTAGTGCAAAATTAAAGACATTGAATTAGATTTTCTGAAATATAGGAAAAATCTTTTTTTTAATTCAGAAATTTTGATTCTTTCCATTACTTTTCTTTCCATCACATGAATGTTAAACTTTCTTCTCACAAATACTCATTGCTGTTACCACTTTCCTTCTGCCTTCTGAGAGTTCCTATCTCCAATCAGAACCTTCAATAACCACTGCCTTTCATCTCCTCTTTCCCTGTCCCACGCTACATCTTGGGCCTTTTATTCAAACAACCTCTTTATTTCTCCCATTTGTCAAAGTGTGTCTCTCACCACAAGTGCCTTGGCTTGAATATCTTTATAATCAATTCTTCATGTTTCATGAGGCACTTACAGGATCACATCAGTGTCAGGGTCCCCCTTTTATTTTTCCTTTGTACTTGGAATTGCACTCAATTGCATGTGGGTTTTTGTTTGTTTGTTTGTTTGCTTTTAATTATCTGTCACTTTGTTAACATGTACATTGATATCTTTGGACAGATGAGTAATGCTTTGCACAATTTTCCCAGCAAGTTTCCAGGCTAAGGTGACTGGCTGGAAACCTGTCAAGAGTTAATGTTCAGATTTCCCTCTCTTGCTTTCCCCTTGGCCACACCCTGCTGGTGCAGAAGCTCCAAGCAAGCAGTATCAGAACTGTTGTGAAACACGAAAACTGTTTATAACGCAATAAATTTGAGTTTTACAACTGCAACTTGAAATATTCAAGTCAAAAGATGAAACAAGCACAGGCAAGAAGAATGGTATGGGAAACATAAGACAAGTAATCCTCTGAGGCCAACAGAAAAAGGTTCAGGGAGATGTTTTTTATTCACCTGCTATGAAAGGGGCCATGTGTGGCTTCAATATGCTGCATTCTCATCATAAACAGTGCATAGCTAGAGCAGGGCACCTACTTAACTTCCATCTGGAGCCAGATGATTTCTCCTCTGCCAAGCTGAGATCTGAAACAGTATGAGGGAGCTGAGGACAGCAGAGCAATTTGACTCAAACTAGTTCCAAACTAAGTTGTTAGGTTAAACATAGAGTACTAACAGTGTAGCAAACAACAATCAATCATGCAGGCTGGCAGTGTGTGCTGGAGCTGTGCTGTGCACTCAACCATTCTTCAGTATCTCAGCCTGAAAATGTCTGCCTAATAGTTTGCAATTGCTGAAGCTTTGATGCCCATCAGCCACCGCAAGGAAGTGGAAAGAGGAAGTACAAACATCTTCATGATATGGCCCTGTTAATTTTAAAGCAAAAGGAAGTGAGAACCAAGTGTTAGGCATTTCTGAGTGTTAATTTCACCTTATCCAGGGAGTTGATTAATTTCCTAATTATCTCAACACAGCATGGTTTTTCTAGGTTCCTCCCTCCTGCAGTTGAACAGCTTCCATAGTATTTCAAGGTTTTCTGCTTTTTTTCTGGAATTTATAATCACATTTTATTTCTTTTATGAAGGATAAGGAAAAAAAAAGCTAAATACATGCTGAATACAGGATTTTCCTCAGAGGCTATTTGTGTTACTTCCATAATCATTCTAATTGTTATGCCACTGGTGTTGAATAACATCATTGATTTTCTGAAATCAATATTTTTTGCCTCATGGAAAAAGATGTCTTTCCTTCCAAGAAGTTTCACGACTTCAATAGTTTAAGGCAAAGTTCTCAGCTTTTATGCTTGAAGATTTTTTACCTCATAGGTGGAATCAAGACCAAAAAGATTCAGCAAATGTGGGAAACAGTTTTCTTGGGTTTTCTTTTTCCTCATATTGCCATGCATGGTAATCTCCATTCTTTTAATTTCCAGCTTCTGCGTTCACATTATTTTTGAGCATTGCAAAGATTTTTCTAAACTTTTCGTTTCACTTTCCTGGACAAGATAAAGTAAATTGTCAAAAAGAAATACAGGCCATGAAAAGACAGTGATGGAATATACCAGTTGGTAAGGAGTAAAGAACAAGTCTGTCTTTTTAAGGAGAGCAGAATAGTTTTTGTTGTTGTTACTGTTTTAAGAAAAACTGCTGTAGGTAAATCCGAGGCATTTTTGTTTAAGTAAGAATGAGATAAAACAAGAGTTTGGAGATCAAATTTTCCTTTGCTTTAAACAAAGGTGCATAACTGAAAGTTGCTGTAAGCCATTTACTGTAATATGTCAGATTGGCTGCTGCAAAAAAACCTGTTACTGAAAACAGCTAAATATATATATATATTTTTATATACTCTTGACTCTTTGAAATCTCTGCTTAGATATTTATTTGATAATAAAGTTCACTGAGCTTTTTTTGATTTAAATTATAAAGTCAAAACATCTTCCTTTCCCCTACTCCTCCTCAGAAGCCTGTTTTTCATCCAAATTACATTTTTAGCATTATTTAAATTTGCCTAACCCTGTGTTTGGATTTAACTTCTCTTGGCTTCTCAACAGTTTGCCCAATAATAAAAAAACTTTATTTTTTTCTGGAAACCACAAATTCCCCCAATACTTTTAAAATTTCTGATCTTTTTCTCCCACTATTCCTTAACTTTCCATCTATAATGTTTTTTCCTTTTCTCAGAGTGACACTATTGATTAAGAACTCCTCTGTGAATCAGTGTGGAACTAGATTGTCTTCTTCATTCTCCTTTTGAAAGAGCTTAAATTATGCTTAAAAATGACTATCTATATTTGATTTTAGAACCATAAATAATGATAACTCATTGATTTCATTCTTTTATAATCTGTATACTTATAGTAAAACAGAAGTTGTTCTGTAATTTGATCTTGTGATTATTCTTGTCTGTACTTGATCATATCTGTGAGATGGAATACTCAATTAAGTGCAACCAAATGAAAACAGCACAAACAATAGCTCTTAAAATACTCGGGAATGCTTCCTGACACTGTTTAATTTACTAATAGTGAAAGACATAAAAGTGGGAGATGATTGATCATATATAATTCTCTCTGTATACTTGATATTCTTCATTATTGCCAAGTGAAGGTGATGACTGGTGAGAGAAATCATATGGCATGATTCTTCACTCAATGAGTTCTCCACCTATTAAAAACAGAAATTATTCATTGTTTTCAACTTAAAATGTGTTTTGTAAATATTAATAATGCTAATGTATTCCTTGCATATTACTTTACATCCTTTCTATAATTAGCTTACAAACATTTGTAAGTATTTTGTCATTTTGAAGCCATAATTTTGAGGCCATTTGATACTTAAATGAACCATGGTGCCAAGAGTGATAGTTTGTGTATAGATTGCTGCAGAATCACTGATAAAGAAGCTACAAGAAATGTCAGAATCAGTGTAAAAGCATGAATATTCAGCCACATTTCATCCATAGTCATGCAATATAAAACCTTGAATCAGCCATAATCTATATATGTAGATTATGTAGGCTATGTAGGTTTTGGAGTTTTTTTACATTTTAGTAAGATTGCTTGACATGATTAAGTTTAGCAATGTGGGCTAGTACATGGCCACAGCAACTTGGATGTATCTTCTTTGTCCATTTGTCTTTATATTGAAGTCCTACAGACTGTTTATGACTTGCTATCTCCGCTTAACAGAGAGAAAAAGGAAGAGAGGTTGTATTCTCAGATTAAGGTTGTTTTGAGTTCATGTAAAACAATCTCACTTTATTACCTGAGACCCTGCAATGTTTAAAATGTGTACCAAGAGTATAAACAACTTTTTTCCTCTCCTCTAAATGCCTGAATTTGTTAAGCAATGTTTCTGTGCTTTAATTAGACAGCAGGAATCTATGAGACTGCCTTAATTTGGCTTTCAGCTGTTTACTTTGTATCAGTAAAATCCATACACTTTAAAGGAGATCTCAGATATAATTAAAAGTGTTATTGAACTAAACACAATTACCAATGTTAATCTCATTATGTAATGCTACTAGAACAAAGAAGAATTCAAATTTGTTTTGTTTTTGGCACTGTTTTTTCACAGCATTTTAGAAATGCATGTAATTCAATCAGATAATGACAATTCCTGCTGTCAAGCCTTGTGAAAGTTCTGCGATCCTGAAGTTCATATGTTTCAACTCAACTCTACCTGTTATAGCATGTTGAACTCTAAAATAGCACAGAACTGTGAAATTCAATCTCTTCATATTTTTCATGGAATCTTAGAATGCTTACGGTTGGAAAGGACCTTAGAGGGCATCTAGTCCAACTCCCCTGCAAACGCATGGTCACCTAGAGCACATGGCTCAAGGCTGCATCCAAGCGGGTTTTAAAAATCTCCAAAGAAGGAGACTCCACAACCTCTCTGGGCAGCCTGTTCCAGTGCT
>JAUBOD010000374.1:226696-267340 GCA_032353885.1 Nothura maculosa
CACAAGCTCTCCACCCGCTCATCATCCACTCCCAGGCTGAGCTCCATGCATTCCAGTTGCTCTCTCACATACAGAGCGACTCCACCACCTCGCCTTCCCAGCCTGTCCTTCCTAAAGAGCACATAGCCCTCCATGACAGCGCTCCAGTTGTTAGAGCTATCCCACCATGCTTCTGTGATTCCTATGAGATTATGGTGCTGGGACCGCACACAGATCTCCATCTCGTCTTGCTTATTCCCCATGCTTCGGGCACTGGTGTATAAGCATTTTAGGGAGGTAACTGAGGCTGAACGTTTCCCAGGATGCATGACAGAGGACCCTCTATAATCATGCCCTAGCCATACTTCTCCACCACCATCGGCCTGTTGGATGCCCATTGACTTTAGTTGTACGGGATTGATTCCCCAGTTCATGTGATACTCCCTTTCCCTCTTTTTGCTTAGTTTTTTCTCAATACATGATACTTGTACCAAAAGAAAAAAAGATGGTCTTTTCTGGCTCCTAGATATGCTTCCTTGAATTTTGTAACTTGCTATGGTATATACAATATCATATGATGGGTGATGTTGATTTGTGCTCTAGATAACAATTACTTATATGCTATATTGTGTGATAACAAGCAGCGAGTGGAGGTGTTGTGTGACTCTGTAAAATTTTTTTCTTCATCCTTTTAGATTTAATGCCAGGAATTATAATAGATAGTAAACAAAGTTAAAATATATCAAGATAAACTGTTCCTCCAGATGACAGACAATATTTGATTTTCAAACAAAACGATCGTCTGCAATTTCAAGTGATTGAAAGGGTTGATATCTAGTAGTAGGGGTCCTGACAAGAATTTCAGCAGAGGTTCCTTTTTCAGAGTAGCTTCCTGATGATGGCCAGCTTCCTCCTACAAGTGGCATTCTTCGCCTCCACCCCATCTCAGTGCTCGCAGCTGTCCTGACTCACTGCACCATTCCCAATCCATGACATTACAGGCCTTGTGAAAGCCAGGTGTTAAAGTGGTGTACTACAGCCAGCATGACTCTCCTAAGACACATTTCCCAGGAAACAGTGACATTGTATCATGCACCACACGGATAGCGATTGCTGTGGATGAAAAACATTACTCATGAGCAAGTCATACCCAGACTCACAGCTGCCATTTGGTTACGCTAACTGGCAGGGGAACATAATGCAATTGCTTTCAAGTAAGTTGGGAGATGTTAGTTCAAATTTGAGACTTGCAGAGTTGACCTCTACCTTGTAGGAATCCTTTATGGCATTTCTGCACAAATGATCCTCCCCTACAAATACTGACAACTAGTAAATTCTGTCCAAGTTTGAGAAAATCAAAGACAGATTATGGCTTTCACATTATTCATAATTATTCCTCTATCTCCGAAGATTCTCTGTTTTATGTTTCTCAACCCTGAATATGTTAAGGAATTCTTTGCTGTTGTAACAGAGCTAAAAAAATGTTTCTACTGAATTGTCCATATAATAAAAAGAAGTTACTCATCTATGTGTGCAGGGTGTGATAAAGATTCTAATGCTAAACATCACAATTCTCTTTTTATGAAACAAATATTTTTAGATACACATTTTATAAAAACTATTTGTAACTCTTTTGAAATCAATCAATTGTAGCAAAGTAGATTTACTTTATTTTATTGAATGAATAACTAAGCTCAAAATATAGCTAATTCAAGAAGGATGACTCTATATGGAAAGATGATGGAAAGGAAGAAATGGTCTTTTCAACACTGGCAGTTTTCTATGTTTCAAAAAGGTCCCTCACTATTTACTTACAAAGTCAATATAATATCTCCTTGCTGTGTTAACAATCAAACTATGTTTCATGGATAAATCATTTCATGAAATCACTCTTAACAGAGAAATTGTCCTCAGCTTATAACCAGTAATCTTGAATTAGAGGAGATGTGGGACAGACAATTCAATCTACGTTTGTAACCAAGGTATCCGCAAAGCTGTGCAACCATGAAGATCATCATTAAAAGTTCCAGTTAACATGTTTCAGCTGACTGTATTAATTGTCACATATTGTGTAAAGGAGTTGAAATGCAATGATGCAAGTGCCTGCATCATATCTCTCTGTTATCTTCCTATTTTCTGTATGCTCACATAGTGCAACAACCCTGAAAATAAGGAAGAAATAAATCTGCAACCTGCAATGAGGGACTGTCCTGAATGTCAGATATGGGCCAATGTAAGAAAATGACACATCTGACTCCTTGACTTTGTCTGCTGTGCTATCCTCACCAAAACTGAAGTGATTACAGCAACTTCTGATGACGTGAATATTTGAGAGTATACTGTTGAAATGGTTTTCATCACCAAATCCTGTAGTGTCAATTCTTACACTACTAGTGTGTAGTGACTGTTATTGTCAAATCATCTTCATATACATAGTGTTTCCAGGTCCCTGTAGAAATGTGACATGGTTATTTTGGGAGTTACTGTAGAAATCTAAATTGTATGTCAAAACTTGAAATGCATTTTGCTGGAGGATCAATATTTGCTGTTTGCTTTCAACTGTGACCCTGGGATTTGATAATTTATTTATTTGTTTGTTTATTTTTGCAACATACTTCCTCCGCAACTGCTGTGTCTAGTTTAGATTTTTCCATTCTCAGAATTCTACCTGCTAGACAGTGCTCACTGAACATGCATAAGCATGGGCAATCTGAGAAATTATACAAAGTACGTAAAGTGTAGGGACACCTATATTTCTCTTATTCAATCACACATTAATAACATAAAGTTGCGGGGGGATTCTCACCATCTGTTTTTAGAATTTTATATCTTTTGGGAAGTATGAGATTTTAATAGATTTTTTTTATGAGCAGTAGACATATCATTTTAAAGAAGTAATTATTTTGCCGTCAAAGAATTACAAATATCTAGAGTTTAGAAAATTAACAGTAACAACTCAGAAGAGATTCTTTTTGAAAGTCAATGAAGGAAATGTTAAAAATGTCAGGAGAAAGTAAATGTAAAGCATTTAAAATATGTTTAAAATAGCCCAACTCTTCCCACCAGTTAAAGCAAGTAGTTTTGAAATGGTAGAATACATCAAACACTGTAAATTTTATTTTATGAAAATTATAGTGTTTCTTATAAATACTCTCAGAAATATTGCAGAAATGACAACAGGATACAGAAAAGACAACTTGATAAATCTTAGCACATTGAATAAAATAGCATTTGAAATTTTTCGAACAACACTTCAACAAATTTCTTTGTTTAAGCCTCTTTTCATTTTTCTGTTTTGAGCTAAAAGAATGTCAAAAGGGTAAAAGTTTTTCCATTTGGTCTTTGGAGTTTTTCTTTTTAAAATATATACTGCAGATTTGTGTATTTCTAGGATACCTGGAGAGCTGCAAAGAAACACTTCTCTACATCAAGACATTGATATTTAGAGGGAAGAAATGTTATTTATTTCTTTTAATGATTGTTTATTTTTTATTTCAGGAAATAGTAAGGAGAAAAGAAAAAAAGAGGAATATGTGTTTTTTTTTCTAAAAGCTCAATGACAGAATAAGTACAGACATAAAATTAACAAGAGAGATCTCACCTTATATTTAAAAATACACCTCGTTATTTTTTCTTTTTGTGATCAAACCCCCAGTCTGTTAAAATGAAGATATGTTGAATTAATAGGTATTAATCTAGGCTTGAGCCAAGAAAAAGAACAAGAAAGTGTTCTGTATCGAGTAACTCAGGAAAAAAATCTCAATCCAGTAAGCAGAAAGACTTAATTTTCTGTTTAATCTTTGGGAAATTTATTATATTTTTAAAATAAATAGCTTAGGTTTGATAATATTATTCAGAGGGGGCTTTTCATAACTTTTTCCTTTCATCTCTATCACAGCTTATCATATTCAGATGTGTTTTGTTATGCTGCTTTTCATTTTTCACTTTTCTTTCTGCCTGCTCTGTTAATCCAAGATGAAGATTCTTTCTAAGCCTGCCGAGGGACTGTGAATTCATTGTACTAATTGATGCATTGATTAAAAACTTCTTGCTGGAAATGTAGGCTCATTTGAGGTATGCTGTACAACTTGTGAACGTGTGGGGGCTGAAAGCCTCATTAAAAGGGAACTGTATTAGCTATGCCTTATTGAGGGAGAAGTGTCAAAAGATGAGGAGAAAAAATCAACTTTTAAAATAGAGGACTTGAAGACAAACCATATAATAATAATACATCCATAAATCTGACAAGACTAACATATGAAACTGATAGATTACATGAATTAATTGTTAAAGTTTTAAAAATACACTTAAATAATACTTCATGAATTTCATGTGAAAGTAATGTCTGACATGTTAGATTTTCTGATTCTTTTAAATTCTGTTCCTTTTTCCTACCCTCATTCATTCATATTTTATTGTTACTATTTCATTTTTCCATTGCCTTCAAAGCCTGAGACTTTATGCTCGCATTTCTTTGGCAGCCACTTGTTGGAAGTGATGGGCAGTCAGCTGACAGGAGGGTTAGTCAAGGATGTTCATATGCAGATGCCATGGAGATACTGCAGAATGCGAAAAAAGGAATCAGATAAAAGCAATGAAAAAAATTAATTTTTTAAACTACTTTACTTTTCAAATGAAGAAAACTTCATTGAGAGTTGAGTCTGCTGTAAGAGAGTGTTTTGAATTGCGTTTGACTCAACATTGTTGCTGCACCATTATTTTGGCATCTTGTCCCAGGTAACACCGCCATAAGTGCTCAAGACCCGAACAAGGACATTCTAAGCTTGACACTAGAGCAATGAAATTCTCAGCAGTGCCTACCAAGCTGTGCTTAATGCACGAATCTGGTGAAAGGAAACCGCCATGAGCACCAGGGGACACAGCCCAAACAACACGCACCAAAAACTTTAAGGAAGTGGGCACACTCTCGGACGACAGGGACAATAAAAGAACTGTGTGTTCCTCCCTTCAGTGCACATTCTCTTTTTTTCCTGACTGAACTCCTCTTCAGGAGTCTATCACCTGCACCGAGGCGGAGCCAACGAAACATAACTGAATTGGTGGTGGTAGTGGTAACTAACCTTGCTGCACCTCTCCCCCCTGCTTGCATATTCCTTCGCTTCTTTCTCTCTCTGTCCTATTGCGATTACTCCTCGTTATGAGAATAGAGCTTGCAAGGTTGTATAGCATTTGACCCCATTTGAGTCTTAATCTTGTTCCTGGGGTCATATCGAAACCTCTCCCAAAAGTGGATTGGGATAACTGTAAAGGTCAGCATAACATAGTCACAAAACCTTAGCACTGAATGCAAAACTTCTGATTTAAAGTGTCTAGGCCAAATTATTGTACTTATTATTTTTCCATCGGAAAAATCCTACATCATTACAATCAGAAATATAATTCTTTGCATAGAGATATAGAACAGGTATGTCTTAGAGAGGTGGGACATCATTGAAGAGTGTTCTATATCAGTTGGAGACCCTCTTGCTCCAGTCTCAGCCAGATTTTTGGGCCATTGGGGAAGGTAGATAGGCAATTTTTCTTTTTCCCTAGGAGCTGGAGGTGAGTAATATGGAGTCTCAGGTCAGACAGATAAGCCTTAAGAAGAAACTAAAGGCTGAGTGCACATCATGACATGGAAAGTACTGCTATTTGAAGGAAGCCGATGAGAGCCTGTGGTTCACAGCTTCTGTGTCCTGACAGATATTGGCTTCACCTTCATTTTACTCAGTGGATGCTGCACGGTCTGAGAGGCAATTAGCAAAGGCAGGCCTAGCTTCTGTGTCCCCACTTTATCAAGTCCTACAAAGGCTGGATTTGGGCTAGGGAGTGTGTAGAAATGCTTTCACTGTCAGGGAAGAAAAAGTCCTGTAAGGTCCAGTTCAGGAAGTCCAATGGGCTAGCCCCCTCCACAGTTTTCTGTCTGCTTTCAAGTCTCCCACAGCAGTAACAGAATAAAGCGTTTTTGAAATACGGATATTACAAAACAAGACCACAATGTGTTTTTCAGCAACAGGACTGGTGGAAATGCAATAAATGATTTAAAAAGAGGGTGTCTAGTGCTAGGAATCAGCATTGCACCATTGTAGACATGGATTAAACACTGCCATGAAGATGAGGGACCATTTCACAAAGCAAGAGCAGGGGGAAAAGGAGTTTTTATCCCACAGATATTTTTATATACATATATATATATTTATATTTACGATACATGCACACTATAATTATAATAAAAGATAGTATTTTCAGAACCCTCTACACATTTATCTACCATTCCATCAGATGCAAAGGAGTAGACATATTACTAAATCTGGTGGCAAAAGGGCCATTTAAGAATCAAACAGCAAGGAAAAATTACAACCTGAAGACATCTGGCGACTGGAGTATAACTCCTTCCCTAGCCAGTCTGACCTTCAAAGTCAGCTAAAAGTATGTCTGCTGCAAGATACAGGATGCAATATACTTCCTATAGCAAATATTTACTTCCTTAAGTAATTTTTCAGTTTACTTTCAATAGATTAAAACCTCTATTGCAGTGCAGAGTGGAAAACCACTATCTGGAGAAAATGACACATCAAAAAAATAATGAAGGACCTGACCTGGCGGCAGGGAGAGCCACTGGTGCATTTAGTGTGTTACTAGTCAGGACCTGCGAACCTCCTAATTGGATCCATGGACCGTCCTGCCTGCAGGCAGCATCAGTAAAGGGAAACATTGACAGACATGCAGTACAATTTACTTGATCGACTTTGCGACACAGATCTGTGGACCAGAGACATTGCTGACAACATGCAGCATCAGGCTGGCATGCTGCCTGCTGACTCTTTGATTATTAACATATTGAGATTTCATTTCTGAGGGTAAATTTTCAGCAGGAGCCAGGTTAAGGGTTGCTCAGCTGAATGTGTAGCATTCAAGCTGTGGAGCACAGTGCTGGAAAGGGCAATAATATGCTGCCCTGAGATAAACATATTATCTCAGAGACTTAGTACTGGCTGGAAGCATGAGAAAGCAGTAGCAACTCAAGGCAAAGTTTGTACCTTAGATCAAAGATGCAAGCTCTATTGACAGAAGAGGAAGAAAGAGATCTCAGGATACTGACTGATTCACCTTGAAATTAAGAAAGATGAATGATTACACATGTGAGGGAAGAGAAAATCTGGGTAATATAGAATATAAATTGCAACAGCAGAGAAAGAAATCTTCAGGCAGATATAGGTCACTGTATAGAATTAGATATCTATCATTTTGCATGCAGAATAGTGACAGGTAAATTTTATTCCAGCCTGTGAAGCCCTGTCAGACACATCTGTGGGATACAGAGAAAGCTGTGGTTGCCGGATTCATTAAGGTATGTACAGAAAAGCATACTGACCTTTTCAACTCCTGAATCCTCGTAGGAGTAATAATATTGCAGGAGATACAAAATGGACATTCACTCTCAGTGGTAGAACAATACCATGCTCTTTCACCTTTCATCTTTCACCTCTCCTTTTCCCCTCTCCCTACCACCCAAATTAGATTCATACTGCACAGTTCAACAAAGTATTTTTATTCTGGCAAATTTGTGACTTAGATAAAAAAGTGATGTAAAAATAATAAAAAGTGGTTTAAATGTTGAAAGTTGTCCACAAGCCCAAGTAGAAACTTAGAAAGCTCAGGAAAGTATCTATCTGGAACACAGGTGACACACATTTAATCAGTTAACTGAAAGCCTTATTGCAGGAAGTGTATATCTGATTCGTAACTTTTGCAGAGGCATTGACCTTATGGGAATATCTATTAGATTTTGCCATATCTTCATTTATGATGGTGATTTATCATCACCATCATTTAAGCTGGCATTGTACCATCTGAATACTAACAGAGGATGTGAGCTGAGAGATTACAGACTTTTATTCAATAAATAGTTTTAGATACAACACATCTAAATTGAAATTGTATGAATTACGTGCACTTTCTAAAAGATAACATCATATGGATTTCTATGTTTACTCATAACATCATTGTATAAATTCATTTTTGTTTTTAGCTGATAAAAACATTACATATAATTTTGCATTCTTTTTGCAGGTAGAATTGCAATAATTTCTTTAAATAGTATTTATTTAGAATTTAAGAATTAAAAAATATTTATTAATTGTTTTGAATGATAATTCAAATGATAATGATAATTTGTTGAAACCTCATCTTGGCTTTAGTTTACAAATAAGCTGTAACATAACATTTTTTAATGATCTATCAAAGAGTTCCTACATAATGTAGTTGCTCGCCTTTTAATATTTTATATTTAATGAATGATACCAGAATTACATTGCATGGGTATTAATTACATTCAGATTTTCTGTTCATTATAATGCAGTCTGATTACTATTGTTTGTGTTATTTTTTGGTCATTTTGATTGCATAGTCTTGAACTCTGTACAGGTTTGCATGGCACTAGTCAAGATCACCTTTAAAAATATTCTAGATAGTTTCTAGTTCACTTTCTTTTACTGCTTAAAGTACATATTAAGGACACTTTCTACGTGGATTATTTTACAGGAAACTTACCATGGTATCTGCCAGCAGTAACTGCCTCATTTGTAGTATATCCATCTTGTTTTTACTATTACTTGCTTGCCTTGCACAAGCATATGGAATTCACATTTTATTGCAAGGTGTATTGTAGCCTTATGGGATAAACTTGAGCTTGTTCTGGGTGATTTGCAGAAACTCTTTGTGGTTGATTCAGGTTTGTTGTTTTTTCCTCTCTACCTAGACACTAAAAAACAAACATAAAAATAAACGAAGGAACGAATGAACTAAAACAGAGCTGTTTTAATTTTTAATCTGAGGGATTGCCTGAGTGGGTATAGAGGCAATACATGGATTCACATGAAGAGTGACTCTTTTAGAGCCAAGGGAGTCTCTGAAATGCCAAAATCATTAGCCTTACCCTTACATAAGGAAGGCAGAGGAAGCAGCTTGCGCCCAAGGAGGACAAGGGGTTGCTGGCTGATGCGATGAAGATAAGCCAATAAACCAGTTCCTTTTCTGTTAAGGAAGGGTTATAGTGTTAGATGGCCAAGGGCTGATTTTGGCAGTTTATGAGGTTATGTAGGTGGTTGGGAATGTAACTGCAGACTAAACAAAGTAGGTCATATGCGAGCACAGACCCTTCACATTGGTGGACAAAATAAAATGCTGACGTGACATCCGAACATGTTACAGGACCTTCACCAAACCTGGTGTTTAAGTTAAGATAAATAAATACATTTAATGAGACTCACTATTCTTATTATTTTTGAGTAACATCTAAGTTTATTTTTGAGAAGTAAACTCTAAAATTATCTCTAGAGAGGCTAATCCTGTCACCACAGGGTGTAGGAAGATGAGCAGGGAAGAATAAATGAAATTCTTTTCTACATCAGGCACCTTCAATGTTTCCATAAAAAGTATGGCAGATGCATAATATTGCCATGCCCAAAGATTCTATCTTTGTAAACCAGATCCCCTAAAGAACATAGAAATAAATCACCAAAATTAATCTATGCAGATTGTTTATATTTCTTCTTACTTTTCAAACTTTACTGAAAATGGATTCATATTTGCAAACCTTTCTCTAAGAATAAGGTTTGAGGGGGCTGGATATTTGCTAGATTTTAAAAATAAATTCTCCTTCAGAAAACTATGTGTTAAATTCCATAATCTGCTATCTAATCTGATCTTGGAAAGCCTTTGCTCTTTTCAGTATGAAGCCAGCTTCTTAAAAGACAAAATTCTTTTCTTATTCATATTACCTTCACTAATGTCCCCACTGATACGACAGATATTGTGAAGCCAGAAGAAGGAACAATTCCTGAAATGAAAATCTTATACTTTGGCTCATTTTCTTTTCCCAGTGGCACAGCAGTGATGACATTTGTTACTAGCTGTAATGTCTGTTCATCACTTAGCATACCGATATTTCCTTTGATTTTGAGGAACTTTGCTAATTTACCTCACTTCATAAGGAGGCCTGTTGTTTTGCAAGTCCCTTAACTGAGCTCACATAATGCTTTTGGGGGGTTGCTGTTGTTTCTCTGCATTTCATATCTATAATTCTTAGAGCATTACTTTAGAATTCAGGTCTATTTAGGCTCTGTAAAGAAGAAGGGAAATGGTGTTTATCCACACAAGCTGCACACATGTTGATTATCCTTAGTTATTCAACACCAATTGAATGACTAAGTGCTAACAGCAAAAGAGCTTTTTATCCCTTTTATCCCTACTACTCCGCTGATAGCAATAGCAGTTTTGTTGTATGAATGGATTAGGCTTAGATATTTTCAACTTGGGTCATAATCTTGAACTGAAAAACAGCGCTGATATTTTAAAGACATCTTTTAGAGCAAAACTTTTGTTAGCATGTTGAATATTACCCATACAAAAGTACTTAAGTAAATGCAGAAGGAAAATTGAAAGGCATATGTGAATGTTTTACCTCAAATAGCTAATTAGCTGAATTTAGAGCAGTCTCACTTCTCAAAACTATTTAGTGCTACTATTTGAAAACTAAGTTTGGTGATGATTAGCTGCATGTATAATAAGGCTTTTCAGTGAGGGAAAAAAAAGTAAAATTTATACTAATGGATACTTTGACTGTGCTAAGTTGAAAATGACTGAGAAAACTTTAAAAATATATTTTTTGTCTGAATTATTATGTAATGATGAAATGAATGTTTATTTATCTTTTCTAATTTCTGGATTTTGCACATAAATTTATGCAAGATATAAAATCATATCTATAATAAGTTGAAATGCTTTCCTCTAGCTAGAGGCAGGATTATTCAGCATGCAAAATGTGCCCCTCACTTTGATTTTCCTCTTTTTGTGAATCAATTAAAATATCTATTCAAGCCAATCAATTAAAATAGTAACACAGACCTTGCATTATTTTTTAATAAACTGTATTAGTAATTCTATTCCTTTAATTTTAATGCATTTTTGTTTAACTTAAACAATAGTTCTTAAATTTAGACTTCTGCTCCTACAACAGAGATATCATGTACCATACTTCTGTAAAAATATACCATTTGAAAATAAATTCTTGGATTGAATAAATAAAATCAGAAACATTAGGTCTGCTGGGATAAAGCTCTACAACAAACATTGCCATATGATCCATATTCTCCATACAATCCTCAAGCGGGTAAAAGGAAGCTGAGAGCAAGAAAGTTTGAAGTTAAGGACAAGGAAGAAGAAATGAGACTGGAAACTACTGGTTGTTCATAGTGAAGAGAGGAGTTTTGAAGAAAATAATAAGTAGATGCAGTGTTTCAGTGTCCACCTAAGGAAATAATAATAATAAAAATAATAATAAAAAGATAGAAAAATGAAAATGATGTCATGTGTTTTGAATTGCCAGTTGCAATAAAATGCTGATAAAGGTGAGCATAGTCTTGGCTTAATTTCATTATTTAGGATAAAAATTTGATGATTATTCCACATAATTTTGTAAACAGCACTGTAAAAGAATGACTTTTTTTTTAAAAAAAAGATAGTTTGTCTCAAAAAATATTATTTATTTATTTGCTTCCCCTTTTTTGGTGGTGTTAGCAATAGTTTTGAAAATCTGATGGAGAGTAGTATAATATACAGGAAATACACTGTGTTGTGATAACTCCTGTAATAAATGCACAATTATGACATGGGTAAACAATTTATATGTACCATTTATTTTAATAATTGAATCACAATCTTTAAAGACTCTGGACTGCACTGGTATGTGAATCTCACTTGCACTGCAACAACAGAATCACAGAATGATTGAGGTTGGCAGGGACCTCTGGACCATTTTCTCCAAACCCATTGCTTAAGCAGGGTCTTGTCAAGCACATTGCTGAGGACTGTGTTCAGAGGGCTTTTGAATAGCTCCAAGGATGGAGATTCCACAACTTCTCAGGCCAATTACTTGTTCCAGGTATAAGGCACTCTGAAGTCCCCTCTGATTTCCACTAGTATGCAAAGTATCATCTGATATTAAAAGTAATACAATTTGAGTCCAGGAATAGAGCTTTAGTTTGAAATTCTTTGACATCTACAGAAAAATGTTTGGCAAATCGTGAGAATGAATCGATGTCTCAGAGACACATAAAATATCTAGTAAGCAAAATGCTAATTACTGCATAAATGAAAATGTCGTGCATGATTTTATTTCTCTGTGCTTAATTTCTAGCCATTTCTGGCTTTCCAAAACTCAGTAGAGAACAACTGAGAAATAAACCTTGACCCCATGGTATAAGCAGACACAATAATGCAGCCTAAAGTTTACAAAATTATTCTCAAAAAGACACATTGTTCTTGATACTAATTACTAATCCAAAGATACTTTTATTTTTACTTCAGGAACTTGCTTTTCAAAATAGAGCACAGCAGGTCATTACGAAAATAATCATAAAGCAACTTTTTTTATCTACTCTTCTGTACACATTGCATATTGGAACTACAACTAAGTGCAACAGGTCAAATTCTTATTGCTTCTGCAATTTAAAGCAAAACTTACAGTGACACTAATATTTCACTTAATGAGTCTTGATGAAATGATCAAATGGTCAAACAAAAGTGCTTCTGCTAAGACAATTTGTAGACATGAAAAAAATGAATTTTTTCTACCTTTATTCTTGCACTTTTATCAAGTTTACTTAAAAGCTTTCTAAGACCTCCACACAAAACTTAGCCAACTAAATTAATATCTACAGCTGGTTTTATAAAATGTGCTACATACATATATCCAGATTGCATGTAGAGCAAGAGTTGTTGCTTGTGACGTGCTCTGTGTGCCAGACTTCCTCTTGCTTTCAGGTTCTCGCAGATTGCTAAGCCCTGTGTTGCTCCCATGAGCCAGTGGAGTTACATCTGTATAAATTACTCTGATGGAGCTCAGTCAGGCACACCATTTACAGAGCAAGACAAATCTCTGGGCAGCCTTACCAAAATAAGACTGGTGCTACTGAGTTATGAGAGGGCAAACAACAAGACTGATTGAATGGCTGAAGCAATTTTACTGTAGTAGGTTAAAATAAGACAAAGAAGACAAATGAAAATAAGAGAGAAATACAGACAGGATTGCTTTCTTGATTTCCAGTGTCAAAATGATCTCTGTGGCAAAAGTTTTCAAAAATACCTTATGGAAAACAGAACTATTTCCTTTTATCCAACAGTTTTGGTCTAAAGTGTCATGTCATCTTTTTTATTGGATGCTTTTAGAATATTTGATGTAATTAAACCATAAAAATCTCAAAATAAAAGGAGGGAAACATCACGATAAACATTTAGGAAAGATACATTTTTTTTAAAGTGTCAAGTAATGGTATATAGAAACTGTTCATTTTATTTGTAATAAAATGTTTGTAATATTAATAGGAAACTCAAGAACGAATGTGTCACTTCCCGCTGGCTGAACCTGAGAACTTATTTAAATATTAAATAGCATTTCCTTAATTTTTTTTGATATATATAAATGAATATATTTTTGGTATAATTGGATGCATTTGTATATAGAATATTACTACTGTTGGTCTGAAATTAAATTTTTGAAACAGCCACTAGCTAGTAGGTCTCGGAGTTTTTCTAATGAGTTGTTGTGAGGATTCCTCTGCCCTTGGTAGAAGTTTCCCTTTCTTTTGAAATTCTGATCCCTTATAAATATTTTTGACCTAGCTTGAAATTGTGATTGTGGTGAATTAATGTAGTGAAGCCTGCATTATGAAACTTCAAATTAAATAAAAACCCTTGAGAGAAAAGTAACCTTCACTAACTTAAGAACATTATATGTCAAAAATCTCTGTTGCTATAGAAGGTGTCTAGGAGAAACTCTACCATTAGCTCCTCTTTCTCTTATATTTTGCTACAATAAGCATTTTCTTGACTAAAAATTAAAGGATAGTGAGAATGGACACCAATATTCTATACAATAAGGAAATAAAAATGAAACATCTCTTTATTAAGTCTTTCAGTGAATGACTTCCATTTCCGTCCCCCCTCCCCCCCTTTTTTTTTGTTAAAAGTTACATGTTGTAGTTCTCTTGTAACGGACTTAATGGCTCTTTTGTAATCACCTAATACAATGTTGATCCAGTATGCTTCTTAAAGTCATTTAACATTGAAGAGTTGCCAATGAGAAAACATTTCTAGCATCTGAATCCAGGTACAATTTGCATTTGGCTCACTCTCAGTAAATCCTCTTTCAGTTAATCCCAAGCAACGCCTCAAATCGATCCAAAGGCTTCAGAAAGCAAATAACAAAAACTTCCATTCTCTGAGATCTTCAGCAATAATAATCTCAAGGGAAGAATGGGAAGATGAATGCGAGTGCACATTTTTAGACAATTATCTTTATTTCAATAGAGCAGTAGCAAAAAAAAAAATTCGGTAAACATTAAGGTTCTAAAGTATGAACTTTTTAAAAACCCTTTTTCTCCCCCCCCCCAAAAAAACCCTAGAGAGCTTGTGCTTATCAGTGTCAAAAGCAGAGATAAAGACAAAGCAGTGGAATAATCATAGTTTGCTATAATTATCTCTTTAGTAGTCCTATGGAATTTACTCAAAATAATTATGGCCCAATGATGTATTTACATGCTGTGGCTTGAAGGTGACAGATTAGCTACTCAAATTAAGGGAAAGGTGAAGAAGGAATTATGTTATACCTCATCTGACACTGCAAGTAGTTATCTTTCTTTTTGTGTTGCTGGCAATAGGAGACAGATGAGAAAGTATGTGCAGGTCAGATGGCGAAAGTATAAATTTCTAATGTTCACTAATATATAACTAGAAGTACCCTCTGAAATAATATGTAATTATCTCATGAAATATTCTCTCCAAGTTGATAGGGCTGAAAGTTGTACCACATAAAAACAAATAATAACCAGTAACTACTAACTAAAAACTAGTAGCAAACAAATTTGTTTTTATTTGTTTGGCCGTACCACCGGACTTAGTCCACTCCCCTAAGATACACTGGCATAATTCCCAGGCACTCTGTTGCAAACAATCAGCCCGTCCTGTCCCGGCCCCCTCCTTAACAAGGCAGGCCACACGCTGGGCCACAGGTTTTGGTTTCACAGAAGCCTTAAATTCCCCGCCCAGTAACGAAATCATCTCCTTCAAGGTCTTCATGATTCCGGAACCCTCACAACGACCGCCCACGGTCCGCCAGTCCAGCAATCACGTCAGGGTCACCACTTGTTGCCAAACAGGGGTCGACAAGCCTCGTTCACTAGCTGGACTGACCTGGGGTTCTACTCGCCCCAGGGCCATAGAGCATAGACCCCAATATGAGGATGCAGCAAAATGGCATCTATTGCGTCGTTCGAGTTGTATATATACTCCCAGTACGGTGGGGAGACTCACCTACTGTCCAATTAGTCGGCATGGGGTTATCAGTAAGGTAATTAATTATGCCTCTAGCTTCCCATGACATCGCAAGATCTTCCAAATGCCATTCCCTATGCTCTATGCCCTATGCTATACTACATCATCTACTTTAGCTAAGCTCTCTACCTTATTAAGCCCCAAAAAAAAACCATA
This sequence comes from Nothura maculosa, assembly GCA_032353885.1. NCBI lineage: Eukaryota > Metazoa > Chordata > Aves > Tinamiformes > Tinamidae > Nothura > Nothura maculosa. Next base: position 242,225 of record JAUBOD010000374.1, read on the forward strand.
ATAGATTCCCACACACATTAAAATAGTAGCAACTATTCATTTATTTATTTTACTTTGGAACAGGTTCCCAAGAGATACCGTGCAGTATCCTTTTCTGGAGATCTTCAAAACCTGCTTGGACACAATCCTGTGCCACGTGCTCCAGGTGACCATGTGTGTGCAGGCGGGTTGGAATAGGTGATCTCTAGAGGTCCCTACCAACCTTAAGGATTCTATGATCCTTATGATCATCTTTATACTAGAATAGCACATAGTCAATTTTACAGAATACTTTATTTTCATTGCTGCAATTCTTTAAAAATCTAGACTGGGAATCTTTGATTTGCTGCAAACACCTAATAAAAGAAAGCTATTTTTTTCTTCCTTTCACTTACCTGAAAAGCTTTATGATATATCTATAAATTGACCTTGGTCATTTATCATCCAGCAATAGATCACAGTCATTAATCCTGAGATTCTAAACTGATGTTTTATATATTTAGGACCTGATATAGAAAATAAATCTCTCCTTCCCTTCTCTTCTCAAAAGTCTTCCTAAAAGGAATAAAAGAATGGCATGAAATCATAGAATCATAGAATGCGTAAGGTTGGAAAGGACCTTAGAGGTCATCTAGTCCAACCTCCCTGCACACGCAGGGTCACCTAGAGCACATGGCTCAGGGCTGCATTCAAGCGGGTTTTAAACACCTCCAGAGAAGGAGACTCCACAACCTCTCTGGGCAGCCTGTTCCAGGGCTCTGTCACCCTCACAGTCAAGAAATGCTTCCTGAAGTTCCTGTGGAACTTCCGATGCTTCAGTTTGTAGCCATTTTCTCTAGTTCTATCGCTGTCCAGCGCTGCAAAGGGGCCAGCCCCATACTCTTCCCTCCCTCCCTTGAAGTATTTATAGACACTGATCAGGACCCCTCTCAGCCTTCTCCAGGCTGAACAGGCCCAGCTCCCTCAGCCTTTGCTCATAGGGCAGATATTCCAGGCCCTGATCATCCTTGTAGCCCTGCGCTGGTGGTAACCAGGGTACCCACCCCCTTCACTAGTGGACCCACGTTCTCCCTGATCTTCCTTTTGTTGTTAATATATTTGAAGAAGTTCTTCTTGTTCCTCTTAACATCCATTGCCATACTTAATTCCAGTTGAGCTTAGCTTTCCTTGTAGCATCCCTGCATTCCCTGATAACATTCCTGTATTTCTCCCAAGGGGCTTGTCTTTTCTTCTATATTCTGTATACTGCTTTTTTATGCTGCACGTTTGCCAGGAGCTCCCTGCTCATCCACGCAGGTCTCCTTCCCCCTCTGCCTGACTTCTTATGCCCAGGGATGCACTGTTGCTGGGCATGGAGGAAATGCCGCTTGAAAACTAACCAGCTCTCCTGGGACCCTCTTCCTTCTACAGCCCTAGCCCATGGGATCTTTCCAAGCAGGTCTCTGAAGAGGCTAAAGTTGGCCCTCCTGAAGTCCAGGGTGGCAAGGCTACTTACTGCCCTGCCTCCTCCTCGTTGGATCCTGAACTCCACCAGCTCGTGATCACTGCAGCCAAGGCTGCCCCCCACCTTCACGTCTCCAACAAAGCCTCCTTTGTTTGTTAGGACGAGGTCCAGCAGTCCACCTCTCCTCGTCTAGTCCTCCACAAACTGCGTCAAAATGTTGCCATCGACACACTGCAGAAACCTCCAGGACTGTTTGTGCCTTGCTGTGCCGTCTTTCCAGCTGATGTCGGGCAAGTTAAAGTCCCCCATGAGAACCAGAGCCTGTGACCGTGAGGCAACTTCCAGCTGCCTGTAGAAGGCCTCGTCAGCAGCCTCCTCCTGGTCAGGTGGCCTATAGCAGACACCCACCAGTGTCACCCACCTTGGCCTGCCCTTTAATCCTTACCCACAAGCTCTCCACCCACTCATCATCCACTCCCAGGCTGAGCTCCATGCATTCCAGCTGCTCTCTCACATATAGAGCGACTCCACCACCTCGCCTTCCCAGCCTGTCCTTCCTAAAGAGCACATAGCCCTCCATGACAGCGCTCCAGTCGTTAGAGCTATCCCACCATGCTTCTGTGATTCCTATGAGATTATGGTGCTGGGACCGCACACAGATCTCCATCTTGTCTTGCTTATTCCCCATGCTTCGAGCATTGGTGTATAAGCATTTGAGGGAGGTAATCGAGCCTGAACTTCCTTCCAGGAGGCGCGAGAAAGGACCCTCTATAATCGTGTCCTAGCCGTACTTCCACACCACCATTGACTTGGTTTTACGGGATTGATTCCCCAGTCCCTATGACACTCCCCTTCCCTCTTCTTGCTTAGTTTAAAGCTCTCCTAATGAGATTAGCCAGTCTTTTGGCAAATACACGCCTGCCCTTCTTGGTGACGTGGTTCCTATTTTGCTCCACTAGCTAGTGGTCATCAAACACAGACCTGTGGTCGCAGAATCCAATACCTTGTTGCCAACAGCAGCAGTGCAGCCAGTTGTTGATTTCATCTATCCATTTTCTCCTACTTGAGTCCATCCCCCTCACAGGAAGGATGGAGGAGAACACTACCTGTGCTCCCATCTCTTTTACAGCCACCCCTATGGCTCTGTAATCTTGCTTTATTTTGGAGAGTTTCCCCATGACATCATTAGCACCCATGTGAAATAACAGCAGGGCATTATAGTGTTTCAGAGCAACCGAGGAAGCCTCTTTGTAACTAACATCTCTTATTCCAGCTCCCGGCAAGCAGCAGACCTCCCTGGATAAGGGCTTGGGTCTGCAGATGGGTGCCTCCATACTTTGCAACAGGGAGTCACCTATAACAATCACCCACCGCTTCTTCCGGGTGCTCCTTTTTTCGTTAGGGGAAGCAGCCTCAGGGCGTGGACCTGACACTCTCTCTGCAGACTGCCCCCTAGATGGGCTTTGGTTGGCATCCACATCTAACTGCTCCCCAAGGTCCAGGGCCTCATATCTATTAGATGTGGTCACTGATGGGGGTGGGTTGGGCCGGAGAAGGGTTGTCCTGCCACCCCACACAGGGTCCCTTATTGAGACTAGTTCACAGTATAGATCTTAGACTAGAGAAAGAAATCTGTTACAGAGATGATCTGTGTAATTCATTAAATTCAGTGTAACATTAATTGATCAGATATCAGGGCTTGGTATCAAGCCACCCAAACTTATAATTTTCTAGGCGGTTGTAAATTTATGGGAAATTTCACTAGCTTGTACTTACAGATTTCATTCAAAATAATTATGCTCAAATGTGATAAAGATATCTTTAAAGGGAGAAAGCTTCCTCCCTCTCAAACGTCAAATAAAAATACATGTATATGTATATATATATATATATATATACACACACACATACAGTACTGAATTTTATATTAACAAGTTGGCCTAGATTTGGGATTATATATTTTGTATATGATATCTTTTTTGTTGTTGTTTATTAGAATTATTACATGCTATCAAAATAAAGGAGCTACATTAGTATGTATATATATATATGTGCATATATATATATATGTTTGCTGTTTTGAAGTAGCAATATCTTGACACATTTTTTTTTCCTTTTTCAAGCCACACCGGCATTTATCACTCAGCTGAATAGTTCTCTTTTAAACATACTTTCAAGAAATATTCACAACTGTCACTAGTGGAAGTGTTCAGATTTATACCAAAATGTATAGTGGTGCTTGACTGAGTGAAAATACCTCTACCTTTATGGAGCGGTTTGGGAGCTTGTGCAAGGTTGATCAAAACACTGTCGTATGTATTCCCTGACCCTTAAAAATCTTCCTTTGCTGAAGGTGTTCTCACTCTGCATATCAAGTTTCACCAAAGTCCCCTTCAGGGACTAAATCTGTCCCTGAAAAATACTTTGAAATCTTCACTTATTGGGATGATTTCAATAACGTCTAAATTCCTTGCGTTGTTTCCCGTCTTTCCCCCTCCTTCCCCTTCCCCCTACCAACTTTTTTTTTGAGCTAAAATGCCCTAGATATGATAATTATGAACAAAATCTTTTAAAATTAATATTTTAATTTTATTTTTAATTAGTATTGCTTATATAATCTTTTAAAATGATCAGTTGTTTACAGTGCTAGTTTTGAAACACCTTGAGATGTAATTTTATCTGTATCTGTAATTATTCATACTGAATAACATTTTTTAAAAAGGAAATGATTCATCTGATCTACTACCTAAAAATGGATCCATTTATACAAATATACAAATTCAGCTTTCATACCAATATTCAAGCATAAAAGCTAAATTTGACGATTCACCTTTCAGTTTTGAAATCATTCTCTCCAACCTGGTATGTTCATGGCCTGCAGAAATGTTGCTGTTTACCTACAAGGTGAAAAATGATCATGGGTAAGAAAAAATGAGAAGACTGTCAAATTGTGTGATATAAAGCTATCCTTGCCAGACACAATGAAAGCAGTATGCAAATTTTACTGTGTGCCAACTGAGGAAGAGTCGTTAATGTTGTAACATTTTCCAGCTAAGTAATCAGACTATGATAGAAGTGAAATGAACATGCTGATGCCTGAATGTGGAAATCAGGATTTGTGTTCTCTAGGCAACTTGAAAGCTTCCAAAGTGGGTACCTGGTGTTCTGCTTTTTGTCAAATAGATTTGAACATCCAGCTTTTAGCCGCATCATATCACCAGCTGTCTCTCTCTTTTTTTCTCTCCGTTTTTGTCTCTTATTCTTTTCCTTGAGAATTTAAGGTATTCACGCTTTGTAAATGAAAATTACATAGCATGCTTGTAGTTAGGAATGGGAGGATTAGAAATTGTTTGAGTATAATGAACATGTAAACAATTGCATAGCATGGCAAAAGAGAGTAAAATATTTAATTCCCATATACAACTGCACTTAATTTCTTTTGTCCAGAATGGCAGGGAGGAGAGATGGGGAGTTATTCAGAATAGTGGGGAGCAAAAACAAAGAATTATAGGGAAAAATATTAAAATAGATGGATGTTATATTGCCTTTGTGGTGAAAAGCAAGAGGGAAAGTGGCACTTTGGTGAGACTTCTGATGTAACCTGTTTTGTTCTTCCTCTGACTGCCCAGAGATCCTCCTGAGAAGTACTCACTGCCTGATTTGGGTGCCTAAACTGGTTTCTGAAGCTGCACATAGCAAATGCTCCTTCCCTGGGAAAGCATCAACAAGAAAAATTAACAGAAAAAATGTAAGAATAATAAAAGATTACATTCATCCTCTAAATAGATGACCTGGGACACTTTATCATTTTTGGTCTATATAGCATTCTTTCTATTAAGATGAATTTTACCCTTACTCTCACAATAAAACTTCAGGATGAACCTCTCGAGCATAATATATTAAGTTAATGTGATCATTATCTTTTCCCTAGTAACTCTCCACTGATAAATAGCTTTTAGCAGCAAAACCAAGTGCTATTCTTTCCTCATTCTCTTTCATCACTAACCAGAGAAAGTTAACACTCTTGGAGTCATAGCTAAGGTTCTCTGTGAATAGGACCATAATGTTACAAAGAGTTATATCCTAACAACGCCTAATTTTGTGAACATCTGACAAGGATACTAGCTCATACAGTGCTATGTCTTTATTTCCTAAGACATTGTCTTAATGCAAAGAGAAAGCAATCAAGTTTATCAGACGGAAAAGTTGCTTTTCATTGGTCATTTATGCAATATGGAAACAAGGAAAAGAGAACTAGAGAACTGAAGAATCAGCTATAGTTCTATTATATGGATTCAGCCACAAAAGAGCAGATGATTGTTAATCACACAAGTTTCTACATGAACTTTACCATTCATCATAATTAATCTACAGGTTCCCTCTAAGATTTTTTCAGATATCTGCCTGGATGTCAATGTAGGCACAAAATTTTATGAAATTTCTTCTTTTTGTGTTCTTAATTATTGACTGTTTTGTTTATGATGTGTATTGAGGAAGGACCATATCATCTAATAATGAAGTCACAAGCAAAAAACAGTGAAAGAAAAAACAAAGGAGGTTAAATGGAAAGAGACCTAATGGTTCATCATTGATTAAGTCTCTAGTAATTTATATGAGTCATCACTCAAGTGATCAGGATAGGTGCTACTGATATTTTTCCAAGATAGTCAACACCACTGTGCATGATGGCACAACAGATATTTAGAGCAGAATTATGTACTTTAATATGTTGGTGTTGCTGAATGCAATCAAAGGAACAGCTTGGCAAAACAAGAACTTTCTTGAATATTTTTAGGAGCACATTCAATCTACAGAATACTTTTTATCATTCCATGTTAAGCATTAACCATTCCCTGCTATAGCACCACAAAAAGAGTATTTTTCCAAAGCTCTTCTAGCTATTTGATTTTTTTCTTGATTTTTTGTTTCAGATTTCTGTGCATAGATCACTTTATCCTAAAGAAAAGAATATGTAGATTGCTTACTGTAAGAAACAAGAACAAGATTGAATTATCCTTATGATATGTAAGGCTAAACTTTAAAAAAAAAAAGTAAAGAAACCATTAGACTGGAAATAGTCTAACTATTTTTTTTTTATCATTAGTACATGAAATATTAAACTTTATTTCTGCCCTAGTTGCACTGAGTCTGTAGAGTGATTATGATTCCTATCAGTCACTAGTGGCCATTTGTTTACATCAATCACTTCTTTCCATTTCCAAATTGATAAAATACAAACACAGTGAATATCTACATACAGAAGCTGAGTTGGGGACCTTTCAATAGGCTGGCTTCTAATTTCCCCTGATGTTTCTTCTACTGTAAGAAAATTGTATTTCTTCTGCCTCACACTTATAATAGCAATAAGACTCAATCCAAAGCATATGGGAATGATCCATAACAGAGGTATGAGACCTTATGTATTGTATAGATACACTGTCATCCATTTCCTTCTTGTATTTTCAAAATTCCTACTAGAAAAAAAAAATGGAAATGAGATAAAGGAGAGATCTGTGCTTACAGGTATAAATACACATGCTTTCATATATGTATGTCTTTAAACAGAATACCTATCAATCAATATGCATCTTTTCCACCAGTTCCATCAAAATGATGCAGTAAGTTAGGTATTGCAAAATTCAAACAACCTACAGATATAAAACTTGCTCTCTTGGATGAGCTGCTACAGGTTTAGGCTAGCCTTTATTTATAGTCACTGACAACTTTAGTAAAGAATACTGAGAATGGATCTGTTGGATCCATTTCTTGTGATGAAAATATCAGTTTCAAATATGGACAATTTTGTATCAAAGCTACAATAATTTTTAAAGATGAACATATCTGAAATTTGCAAAGATGACCAAACTTGTTGCAGTTATCAGGAGGGGAGCATGGTTTATTTTCCTCTCTTCACCTTCGAAAGACTTCTCTTCTTAGGCTTACAGTGAATGCCAATTCTCTTCTTAGGCTTGCAGTAAATTAATACATATAATGATTCTTATTCCCAGCTGCACTGGTAGATTATCCCTGTAAGTATCATATTGAAGGAAACATTTTTATAAAAAAAAAATCCAAACCCAAATATTAAACTACCAAGATGTGACTACATGAAATGCCACTTTTTATTCAATTGAACTATTCGTTTATATACATTCTGTCATATTTCTTTAGAAGTACAAACATATGTTTACCATTTTCCTTATATGTTAATGTTTCAGAACTGTGGGAGAGTAATCTATGTTCTTTTCCAGTTCACATGTTGATTTAAATCTTTAGCTGTTGGTGTCTTGAGCTGGCTCGTTGATATGTTTGAATTAAAATTCTAGGTTCAGATTTTGGAAATGGCATTTATTCATTTTTCATATATAAGCACAGTATGATGTCAGGATTTGACATTATTGAATCATAGCAGATAACTGTGTAAAATTTTAGTCAGCATATTAATGAGAAAAACAATAAATATTTTGCATTTCCTACACAGCTCAGTAGAGTTCAGTCATTGTAACACCTTTGTACAAAAACTTATTTCTACAATTTCACATAGACTTATTTCTAGAAAAAGTTCATATGCCCCTTGACCCTTGCTTGCCTTTTACTTTAGTTGTTATCATCAAATCATGAAATCAGACTAATTTCTAGACTGACTTCTTTGTGATGAACTATTTTGATTGATATTGTTCGTGTCAACCTTTCAGTTAATACACTTGTGAAAAAAATATTTATCTTTTTAAAAGAATAGTGATCTTTTGGAGGGAGAAAGTATTAAATTCTGGTTTTATAGCTCAGTTTCTCTATCTGCAGCAAATGTCAGAAACGCTTTGTTTAATGTAGATGTCTTGCATTATACAAGACATTTCTGAATCATATAGAGAACCTTAAAAAATGACATTTATGATTGCTGTATTTTTTACAAATTAACAACTTCTTATATATGGATAAATACACAAAAGGTTTAATCAGGAACATACAAGAATCAATGTTAACAAAATATTCAAAAATGCTACATGTTTTTTACAATTCTATAAATCACAATATTGGCTGTTTTCAAAGGCTTCCTGTTTTGATCTTCATGTGCCTTCGGACAATATCCATGCCTAATAATATTCACAAGCCTCTGAGAATTTTTCTGTACTCACTGAGAACTGCAGAGCATAACATTTATACTGCATGTTTTAAATAATATTTCTGTTTGAAAGTATTATACTTGCATCATCAAACATAAATATAAGTCAATTTGTTTTTTAAACATGACTCATAATCCAATATATAAATACAATTGTTAGTTAATTTATTCCCCCAAATATATAGTTTACTAAGGTAAATCTTGTAGTATTCACCTTAGGAGTGTTTAGAAATGTTTATATACATAATATAAATGTTTATAAATGTTTATATAAACATAGAAATGTTTATATATGTGAGTTGATCTTTACACTGTAAAAATTAATTGTGTAAGTCTCATAATAATGTGTATTTATTTGTTAGGTATAAGTGAATATAATTACTAGATAACAGAATGGTAGCTTATTATTCATATTACTTAAAGCCTCTTTCCAATTAAGCCGTGGACCTAATTTTAGACTATAAAACAGAGATTAAATGATGGAAGCTGAATCTATTCTATAAACCAACCTATGATAGCAAGAGCAACATTTCCGTGTGTAGTGTGTGGATATAGATTTAATTAGGGACATTTCCTTATGTCTATGAAGTTTAGCGAGGGGAAAAACAAAACAAAACAAAGTCTTAATTTCAAATGCCCTTTTGCGCTGCTATGACTATCTTTGTGTCAAGTTTTCGGACAGTGTGGAAGAGTGTCTAAGAGCAATAGTGGTGACAAACTCTTTGTGCCTGCCTGTTTTTTTCATTCCCACACCTCTACACATCTTCTTTCAGCTGCCAAGTCATCTAGGAAATTGCCTGTGTTCAAACTACCACCTCCTCCTTTTTGGAGGAGGTCTTGGAACAAATTAGGCATTTATTAGTTCCAGTGCATTGTGGTTGAGTTATACTGGAGATAAATACAAAGTATTTAAGATATGTATAATAGGAAACACAATGAACTGTTGGATTTCTTCTGATGCCTCTTTTGAGGCAGATGTGCTCAACAGGATGGCATGTATACGTGAAGTTCCTCTACCCATTTTGTTCTATGTTCTCTTATCTTGTTTATTCACTTGAGTTTTAGTTTTCATGTTTCCCCACAAAAATCTCTGTTTTCACCTCTGCTGATGATATTGGTCATATGCCTAAGTAAAATGCTTATGCATTATGTTTTTATATGCCATCACAGCATTTGTTAAGTAGTGTTTTTGATTACACTATTCTAGTATGTTTATATTTGGGTTCATGACAAGCTAATATTCGTTATGGAATAATTAATGCACTTATCACTAATAAGGTCACAGAACTCTCCTTTGACCACAGTGTGCCAGATGTACACCAATCTGCTTGGAGGACTGCTCAGATGAGAGCCCTCAGCAAAGAGGTTCACCAAGTAGTGGTAGGTACTTCTTATGCCCTGTGTGCTGCAGAGACACACAGGAATCTTTTTTGCAACAGAGGCCCGGAAGGATGTATGAAAGAAAAAAAAGAATCTTATCTGTATGAGTGGAAAGAAATGCTCTGTGACATAACAATTCCTTAGTATAGTATATACACGTATTATTTAGGCAATGCTTCACTAAGAGAGGAGTGAAAATCTACTATTTTAAGTGACTCCAGAATAAGGATAAAATATTTCAGCACAGTTGGGTAATATGATTTAATGTGTCTGTTATGAATCTGCTGTACATTCAAACCAACACAAAAGCCTCAAGTTTACATCCATCACTTTATGTCTCCTTCCTCCCAAGATAACCACTTCCAAGAATACCTGCTGATGCCAAACTTGCTTGCTTTGCCATTGTGACCTGGTAAGCAATATACTCTGTTCAGGCTGATGATCAGCATGTTGATGTGAAGCCTTGCACAAACTGCCCTGCTTTCCCCACCTAACTAGAAAGCCTGTCTTATACTTTTCTTCTACAGTCTGCCTCTTTCCCTCTTACTAGGATGATCCTAACAGCTGGTTATAGGGTCCTAGGAGGCTTGTGGCCTGAAGAGGTACACAAGATGCGCCTTGCATCTTCCAAAGAAGGATAGATAAGCACCAGTTGATCTTGTAAGCTGTGGCTGGAAATGGGGACGTTGGGCATGTTCGGGCAGATGGACTGGTAATTGAAAGGGTTTCTTAGTGTCTTAGGGAAGATCATGAACAAATAAATGGCTAATTTACACAGTGACTTCCTCTTCCCTTGCTGAATCTGAGGAGTCTGATTCCTGGCTGAGTCCTCCTGTCCAAAACTGTAAGTAGTCTGCTTATGCAAAATGTCCCTGACAGTTTATCACTTTTCATAGTGATAATAAGTAATTATTAATAGTAAGAATAAATAGTAAAATGCAAGCCTGAGAGACAGAATAAGGTGTGTGGGATCAAGGAAAGGGGATCACAACACGCTATAAACAGCTGCAAGGTAAATAAAGAAAGGACGAGTAGGAGACCTTAATGGATGGACATGGAGCTGCTGGGTAAACTTAATGAGAAAAAGAGAGCCTACATCATGTGGATGTAGGAGTAGGCCACATGGTATGAACATAGGCACATTGTCAGAGAATGAAGGAGTGCAATGTAGAAGGCCAAGACGTGTCTGGAATTAGAGTTAGCAAGAGATGTCAGAGACAACAGGAATGGCTTCTGTTATATATATAAGCAGCAAGAGGAATGCTAGGGAAAATGCTAGTTCACTGCTGAATGGTGGGGGATGCCTTGGTGACAGAGAATGCCGAGAAGACAGAGTTACTAAATGCCTTCTTTGCTTCTGTCTTTACTGCTAAGGCTAGACCCCAAGAACTATAGAGGCCAGGTAAAAGAGAAATAAATGGGAGAAAAGATCTTCTGCTGATCAAGCAGGATTGGGTAAGGGATTACTAAGCCAAACTAGCCACCCATAAATCTATGGACCTGGATGGGATGCACCCAATAGTGCTGAAGGAACTGGCGGGAGTTATTGTTCAGCTGCTCTCCATCATCTTTAAGAGGTCAGGTAGAGCAGGGAAGGTGCCAGAGGACTGGAAGAAAGCTAAACTCTTCTCAGTGGTGGCCAGTGACAGGACAAGGGGCAATGGATATAAGTTGAAACATAGGAAGTTCCATCTCTCTGTGAGGAAGAACCTCTTCTCTGTGAGGGTGACAGAGCCCTGAAACAGGGTGCCTAGGCAGACTGTGAACTCTCCTTCTCTGGAGGTCTTCAAACCATGCCTGGATGCCACCTTGTGCCACATACTCTAGGTGTCCTTGCTTGAGCAGAGGAGTTGGACAACATTATCTCTAGAGGTCCCTTCCAACTTTAATTTTTCTATGATTCTATGATTCATTACTAGTTCTCTGCTAATGAACTTCTTCATAGTGCAGGTCACCATGGAGCCTCAAGCCACATCTCCCTGGGAGCTGAGTTAGAGAATGATTTCTAAATGAACAGGCAGTGAATGGAATTGAAGAGATCAGATTCTCAAATTAGTTCTCATTTAAACAGTATAGGCAAACCTATATGGTAAGATTTAAAAGTAGACACAGTCTTAGGCAAAGAAGATTAAAATATTTCAGTGAACGAGTTATTTAAATTTTGTCTCAGGCACCAAACTTTTGCACTCCTTTGTCTCCCTCTAAAATCCCAGAACCACGTGAAATTAAAATACAACTCTAATCAGTTCCATAGGGGCAATGCAGGATGTTTGAGATTTCCAAACTAAAGCCTATTAATTATGAGTTAAGTATGAGTTAAGCATAAGATAATTCAAATACAGAAAGCCTTGTACTCTTTGAACAACCTCCTTAAAACATACATTTTATACACATATGTACAGAATATGCCCATTTTAACAATGCAGTTATCACAAACAAGTTATTAGCTTAAGATATATATATATGACATATATATATGATGTGTAATGCTAGGCTGCACTTATTGAAAGAATATGCTCATAGGAGTTGACTGGCACTGTGTGCACAACATACAAAATGTGACACATTACACCATTCTAAAGAGCATACTTTAACTTTCTAAAGCTTTAATCTCTACTAAAAGACATTTTTTTGAGACAAAAGACTGAGTTCAGACTGCAAATGCATAGTAGCAAAGTAATATCCTGACATGTTTAAACAGACGATTCTTTAAAAAGGGAAGTTTAGCACAAGTGAGAACAGTTATGAGTCAAATCAAGTGGGAGGAAGTACTCGAACTTAAGAATATGAATATCATCATTCACATTTGTGAGTTGTTTAGGAATATTTTATGAAGTGTCAAAACCTCCCACAACTCTATTCTTATGAAAGACTGCCTCAGTAAAATTATCACCTTGGCTAGAAGAGGATATGAAAATTGCAATATATATATTTTCAGAACTCCTGCACATTATATAAAGCAAATTGGTGAGCAGATAACAGAAAACAAACAAACAAAACAAAAGAAAAACAGGAAAAATAAACAGGAAAAAAAAAAAAAAACTATGTAGGAATGATACACAATCACATCCCAGGCAGTCTACCTGAAGAGGTACACGTTTTGGTCAGTGAGGGGAGGACTAGGAGAAGCTGTTATGCAGTTGGATCTTAGGTATTCTAAGGTTTAGGACAATAGGAACATTTAGATGTTTATGGAAAGAATATATAAAGGGCATTTTTGGCCATACAACATTGGCTTCAGCAGCAAGTGGCATAGGGTATTTCTCCTCTGTGTAACATCTTCTGTGTCCTCAGATGAGTTCAGAGAAGATCACACTCCTCTCCTAGATGGTCATACCAGGAAGAAACACTCTTGGCTGAGTGTTATATGCATAATGCTATGTTTTTGTCTATGTTCTAAAGGTGTATGGGTTTATATGTTTGGATATTATTCAAAGTTAATATCTCTTCATTCTTCCTTTGCTATGGTGGAAAGTTGTTTATTGTAGAGGACTGGTCACCTAATTCTGATTCATTTTTCCAGAATAAGGCCCGCATGGTAGATATTATATACATTTCATTCTCCACTTCTTGCCTTGAATATGAAATGAGGGCAGTGGGGAGTTTACAAGGCATCCTGTAGTCATGTAGAGAACATCAGTCAGTAAAAATAACAAGTACTGCATCAGAAAGGAAGTTACTCAAGTTCTGTGCTTGATGATTTGTCCTGGAGAGAGCGAGTGAAGAGTCCTCTGGTGTGGGCAGTCAGAAGTTCCCTCCCTGGATGCATCTGTTCTGGCAGTACATCTGTACATATACTCAATATATTCCTTAGTATGCTTGATGGGCTGGAATGATATGACTGTTTCTCCACTCCATCACTTCTAGTTTTCAGGAGGAGAGTAGATGTTACTGAATACTCTTAATGAGAGGTCTGATAGCTGTTTTTAGCACATTCTTGTTGCACCAAATAACCAAGGTAAAAAAGAATGCACTGTATGTGAATACCTAGGGGACTTAGGCAATAGAGATACAGTTGTTCATCACTGTCAAGCCTGGAATTTTTCTGAGTATACTCAGCAAGAAAAATTTCAGTGCTTCAGGAAGATGGCATAAAAAACCCCTGAGGTGTTTATGAACCTTATGGCCATGAATGTTTGGAAATGAGAGAGTTAACTGAATATGCCATTCCTATAATGCATATAATTCTAGCATCCATTCTGCAGATACAATGTTGAATACTATAGTAACAATTCAAAGTCTGGGAAACTTGTGAAAAAATGTGAGGGAAAAGAGGTTCAGCAGCTTTCTTTCACCCAACAATATCACTATCAGAGATGGCTTGATCTTGGCCTTCAGAGATATTCTGGGGAAGAAATTTCAGATGTCTGATCATTCTTGATTTTAGATTATTAATCAAAGAAAAAAAGACACTGACAGGTTGGAATAGAAGTCAAATGCAATGTAAGTAGACATAAAGTGGAGATTTTGGGCATAGGGGACAATTAATCATTGGAAAAATTGTGCTAGAATAAAGATTCCATTAAAGACTGTTTCAGAAACTACAGCTTGAAGGAGTTATGAACTTCATAGTGAAACCGTTAGATGAGGTCTGTGGTATGTAATAGGCAATTAAGCAGACTGAATAGTCCTAAAGGTACATTTTGATTGTAAAAGCTATGAAAGTATCTCATGAAGTCTCTTCCTCACATCCAGTGGTCAGTTTTTACAACATCATTTGTCTCAGTTATTGAAGCCGGAAACTTCAAGAAAGAAAAAATAATATCTCCAGCACCTGAGAGATTCATACAGTATGCCATCTACAGTCCGTGACATGTCCATGACAGTCTGTGACAGGGGATAGCCCTGCTAATAGCTATGTGCCCCAAAACTGGCAAGATTCATATACTGTTCAGAAACGGAAGAAACAAGCTAAAACAATCATGATAATCTTTTCATGTTTATTAGACTCAATGTGTATTTTTTTTATTCCACATTTCACCACAAAAACTTTATTTCAGTATCTTATAAACAAGCCATTAATACATATTTTAAGAGACATTCTGCAAGAGCTCAGAACAAGCATAGTTACACTGATAAAAGTACTGCGTGCAGTTCTGGTCTCCCCAGTATAAGAGGGATGTGGAGCTTCTAGAGAGGGTCCAGCAGAGGGCAACAAAGATTATTAAGGAGCTGGAACAACTCTCGTATGAGGAGAGACTGTGTGAGTTGGGCCTGTACAGCTTGGAGAAGAGAAGGCTGAGAGGGGATCTTATTAACATCTATACATATTAATACATGAAGGGAGATTGTAGGGAGGAGAGGGCCAAGCACTTCTCATTGGTGGCCAGTGACAGGACAAGAGGAAATGGGTATAAGTTTAAACACAGTAAGTTCCATCTCCATGTGAGACGGAACTTCTTTACTGTGAGGATGACAGAGTCCTGGCACAGGCTGCCCAGGGAGGTTGTGGAGTCTCCTTCTCTGGAGGTCTTCAAAATCTGTCTGGACGCCACCCTGTGCCACATGCTCTAGATGTGCCTGCTTGAGCAGGAAGGTTGGACTAGATGATCCCTTCCAACTTTAACCATTCTGTGATTCTGTGTGATTTTGTGATTTTTCCTAAAATAGATTATTTTTGAGTTCTACTAGGACAAAATAAAAAACAACAACAATTACACTCTTATCTGATTTAGTTCAGTTATAGAGTAATTTAGATAGGAAAGAATCTGTGGATGTCATCTTCTCCAACCCACAACTCAGAGCATGGCCAGGTTATATCCAGGTGCGCAGAAGTCTGTCCATCTGAGTTGTCACCGCATGAGTGACAGGTTCCACAGGACTTCATGAATGGAGGTTCCACAACATCTCTGGGTAACTTGAAACAATGTGTGAACATCATTATTGTGAAAGTGTTTTTTCAATAGCTCATCAGAATTTTCCATGTTGCATCAGTTGAATTTTTCACTTTTCCCTTGTTTTCTCTTTACTAGCAGAGTTGATCCGAGAGTTGATATACACACTTCCCTTTCTCTGTGACCGCATTTTCACAGGCCTCTGTGAAAATGTTCCTCAAAGGTACATTTTGTACCACATGTCAATCTGAGAGGATAAAAATGGTCAAGATTTCTGTGGCTGCTCACCACTGAAAAACCTTATGCTTCATTTTCCCCCAGTAGTCCATCAGCTTTCTCACTTATATATTCAAAGCACTTTTAAGGGCATGGCAAGGTCCTGAAGCTGAATTTGGATCATGTTCAAAATCAAGATGGTATCATGTATAGAAATGTAATTCCTTGTTTTTCAGTGCAAGGTTTTATTCATGCTCTGTACTCAAGCATGAAAACTTCTGGCACACAGTTAAATAAATATCTTCTCTTCAAATAAAAAGATGGTTTTAGAAGTTTGTAAATGTTTGGGCAGATTTATTCTTTTATATTATGATTAACATTTTGCATACAAATACAAAATACAAGGTATTCATGGTTAAATAATTCAAATAGAAGTTTGCTATAAAACAAATGATGCTCCTCTATTAACAAATGACTGTTGTTATTGCAACAATTATTTCATGGCTTTAAGCACATGTAGGCCAAGCTTGTATATCTTTCTGAAATAAAAATCAATATTAGGTATACTTGGCAGCACTACAAGCTTTCCTTGGGAGAGCAGGAACAAATTATTCACTTGTCAAATACAAATCCAAAAGTAGAGACCTTCATGTATGACCTCTCCAAATGATGGCTACAGGCTACTTAATGATTGCCACAAATTCCATCTTCATCAGCTAAGGGAATCTGAGTAGCTCCTACTCCTTTCTTTTGTTAGAAAGGAGTAAAAATTATAATGTAACATTTCCACAAATAAATAAAAGTTTCAACTCTATAATTGCTCTATCTCTCTCTTCTGTCTTTGTGTTTGCACAGGTGGCTGAAGGCTTATCTTTAGAACAGTACCAGTAAAATATATAGCCAGCTTCAATGCCGTAAATTCATTCTAATATAAATGAATTTTTGTCTTGTTTTCTAGTAATACAACAGATTTTTTACTTCAAAGTCTCTCAAGTTGCCTTGAAATTTCCAGTACAGCTTAATAATTTTTTTTTAATTTTTTCTTTGTCCCACTACACTAATATAGGCTAATTCTCCAGGTAATAACATAGAATTAAGTTTTACTTAAGTATCTAGGTAGTGCATGCCTTGAAAATGAAATGAAAGGGTTCCTTATTAGATAGATGTTAAGAAATATTGTTCTTAACAGTCTCTGTTTTGCATGCAAGCATTATGTTCAAAGGAAAATATTGGCCTTCAGAGAATACTCAGTCATTGTTTTGAAACTGCTGTCAGTGAAGCACTACTTTCCAATCCAAGAGTATTGCTTATACAAATTCATTACCGCATACATTGAAAATGCCCTTTTTACCCACAAATATTGTTTTCAGATATCTTTCACAGTGATGACCTCAGAGAATTGGGTCTACAGCTGTATCATGCGGCCATGCAGAAATTCCTGTACTCGAATCTATTTTCATAGATTTTTAAAGATGAGGGAAAGGGAAAATTTGAAATAACATTGTTAGAATTTCTTCTGAAAGACTATAAAAACTGCATTTCTCCCATCCTGAAATAAGATTTACATTGTTTGTGTAGTCCACTGATCTGCTGTTATTTAGAAAGACTGAAATATGAAAAAAAAGGACTAGCATATTTGAAAAAAATATTATTTCCATGCACAGCTCCATACTATGAAGGATTCCTCTCCTCTCCTGTCCTCTCTTCTCCTCTCCTCTCCTTTTTTTTTTTTGTAAAACAGAATCTTCTTATATTTTATTCATCTTATTTTTATTTTGTTTCCTCTGTTCTTCTTGTTCTAAAAAACTTTTTTTTTTTAAGTTAGTCCACTGATCATGTGCAGTGTCTATTTTTGCCATTTTACTGCTGTACCCAGTTCTCTTTCTCTGTGGGTGTTTTCGGTGGAGATGTCACACTTCTGCTCCATCTTCTGCTGTAATAATGTAGTGAAACTGAGCAGAAGAGTGAGTTTTATCTCTTGGGTATTACTGAATTTTGTATTGTTTTGGAAGCATATTATGAAAATACTGGCACTTGTGCACTATGAAAATTACAAGATCATTTTTCATGGTCTGATTGTTAATAACCTTCTAAATGCTTGGTAAGATCTGTGATAGTCTTGCTATAAACTTAGTAGTCATGATATCTTACTCTCTGTTGTTAGCAGAAGTAGCTTTACTGTTAAAAAATATATTTGTTCCAGTTTTTTGCATGACTTAAGGGCGAAAGACAGCTTGAAATTATATTTTGGTGTTTTATATACCTGTGTGAATTGCACAGATTGCATCTTAAAGGTTAATGAACCACATAGGGCAGTTAGAAACCAATGGCCTATAAAAGATTTAATATATTGTATATACAACCATACTATTCCTCCTAATATATTTATTTTGTGCTCCCTCAAGTTTGGCATTTCTGCATTAAGCAGAATCTTAAACAAGATTTTATATGTGTATATAAAAATATATACACCCTTGAAAAAGGGCATTTTCAACTAAAAATAACAGATAATGCAGATAAGTGTTACAAACATGCAAATATGTATATGGAAGCAACTAAAAATGAAAAAAAAAACTGTATGACATGTAAGAGCTGTTTTATTTGTTTTTATTTTTGCTTTCAGTCTTAAGAATCAAATTTTGAATAAAGAACTATGCTGTACAATATATCCTCAAACAAGGATATCTCAGGTAATGCCAAGAAGAGATAGGATAAAAACATCACTGCAAATAGACAGTTGTAAAGGGTTTACCAGTGGTTTTATCAAATCCCTGAATGCATTTTTCTCAATGTCTGCTTCAAAACCTACATGGCCTTCAAGGCTCAGAGAATAGTATAAGTGGGAATATTACGACGTTGTAAAAACTGTTCTGTGAGTTGCATAGAGTTTTTTAGTGTCATATTAATTGACATTTTTAAAATGTCCTTCTTATTTGCTCCTGCAAAGCTAACAAGTCTGTAGGTTGAGCTTGCTATTTATACTTGCATAGTGCTAATCATCCAGCCAAGGACATGAGTAACCACAGCTTGGGCTGAAGAACAAAGTACTCACATTGAAGGCAGCCTTAATATGCAAAATAGAGGAAGTGAGAAATACAAGCTGGGTAGCACGTTATCCTGTAGCTGATGAACCTGATCTGTGCAGCTGCAGAGGAACATACATTGGTAAGTATCTAATAGGCAGTCACATAAATAAGTACACAATTCTATGTCTCATTATTTTTTCAGATGTTATTATTGTTGAGCTTTCTGCTTATACATAAGACTTTCAATTGCAATTAAGCCAGAAAACTTTAAAGAATCTTCTCTTTGTTAATGATTTTATTTATAAATTTATTTATTTTATTTATTAATATCTCTGTACCTCTGTAGAGAGGGACCTGGGTGTCATGGTGGACAACAAGTTGACCATGAGGCAGCAGGGTGCCTTGATGGTCAGGAAGGCCAATGGGATCCTGGGGTGCACTAAGAAGAGCGTCTCCAGCAGGTTGACAGAAGTGATTACTCCCCTCTACTCAGCCCTGGTGTGGCCACATCTGGAGTATTCCATCCAGTTCTGGTCTCCCCAGTACAAGAGGGATGTGGAGCTGCTGGAGAAAGTCCAGCGCAGGGCTACAAGGATGATCCGAGGCCTGGAACTCTTAGATTGACTCTATGAGGTGCACTACAGACCAAAACCTGTCAGAAAAATAGGAGAGACCAAGAGTTTGCATTTCTGATTTGACTTTATTTTCTATTTTTGATTATATCTGATAAATTTGTCAGTCTTACACTGACAGTAAAGTAGATGGCAGAGGTGTGTTGATATGGCAGATATAAACATCAGATAAATACATGAAAGTACATTCCACTTAATAAATATCATTCCTATGCTTTTCCCTAAAGTATTCCCAACTTAAAGATGTGTTTTGCCTACATTAGTAATCAGCAATTGAACTCAGCTCTTTTAACATCAGGAATATCCTAAAGACAATGAACATTTTTTCTGCCTCTGTTAAGGTTGAATTAGGTTTGATTCCTCATTTGCATGCAGAAGAGCTCCCCTTCATCCCTACTGTTTTCCTTGCTTGCTTGATGAAACTGTTTATTTCTGTATAAATTAAGCTCTTTTTTATATTTTTGATGCTAGATTGATACTTCAAACACTGATATCACTAACCTATAAAAAGAGATAAAATCTAAAAAACTCATTGCTGTTCTTCACATATATGTGCGACAGATACCCTAACAGAAATTATGTAAGATCTCTATGAATATTTAAACAACTGAAAAGTGTTATCAATTATCAATAAGCTTAGCACGGCGTGAGATTTAAATACCCTTTCAGAAGACAGCTTCATACTCATATGCTCATTTTCTGAATGGAAAAAAAAAATAGAAGAGAAAAAAAAAGAGACAAAGGCAGATTTCAGGAAAGAAAAAAATCCTTATACAGTGTGATATAATTGGCTATACATGTGATATAATTCTTATACAGTGAAAACCTGCTGCGGACCTTTGTCAGGATTTGATGCCAAGGACGCAGGGAAGCAAAACTGACTCAATATCAGTGATCAAGGCTTCACTTTATTGCTCTTAACAGGTCGACTATATAGGCACGAGCACACATTTGTTACAATTTCAGTGGTTATAGCTTCTGTATATCCCTTTGCTGATTGGCTGATCGCTTGCTGCCATGCTGCAAGCCATGTGCTCAGATCCTGGTTTTCCCCCACATTTACTTCACTGCCGATACTTTCCCATTACAAAAGCTCCCTTGTTCCCTTCCAGGCCTTGCTGGTACCTTCAGGTACTTCATTGTGGCCCTTGCCGATTCCCCAACACAAACCTGCAAATTAGATCATTCTCAAAGGCAAAAAAGGCACAAAATGTTATTTTCATAGCATTTTCAATTCATGGATCTTTTTATTCAAATGGAGGTTGTCACCACTACCAACACCCACATCATCCTTATCTTCATTTGTATTGAAAGATGGAGGCCAAGTTGCAACCATAACACTAGGTGAGTGTCCCAGATTTACAGCAGCCATGTTGGTGTACTTCTGCTCTAGTTTTCATTATTTTGCATTTATTAATTACCAATGAATAGTAGTATCTCTTAATAAATTATACTACTTCTTTTTTGTTGCTGTTGTTCTTTTATGCAAGATGTGTGAAATAAGAAGAACAAATAGGGCACAGCAAATGTAGAACAACTTTGGAAGGGAGACCCGTACAAAGTGAAGGACTTAACATACTAGCTTGTTCCTTTTTTCTTCTTTTTTTCCTTCTTTTTACTTTTTGAATTTACATGAAAAAAGTGTGCAGAAAAATCTCGCTGTCCAAGAATGTCCAAAAGGAGACAGAGGAGACCCAGAACTTTATTCGAATAAAGGGAGAGTCCACTGGGCATATCCCTGTGGCGTCTCTCAGGTTGCGGGGGGACGCAGCCCCCCTTTTATCCTATCTCTCGGCCTCAGTGCCCTCTCCTTCTCCCCATTGGCCAAAGGACTCAGGAGTCACAGCCTGCCCAGCCGCCTACACCCAGCTCGGTGCCTCCCCCAACGTGTTCACACCTCAGGTCACTTGGCTCCTTTGTGTCCCTCACTCCAGGCTCTCCGCAATCTCTCCCCCACTCCTGGCTCCACTCAGTCCTTCATCTGTCTGGGTTCCTTTGTCCTGCTCATTAAAGATACCAACTTGTGGTGTGTATTATGCTCAAGCCCAAACTTCTTGTGTGTTTTCCACACAAAAGGCATAGAAGACAGCAAGAAACAAGATTAAACAAATATTATCTGTAAGTGAACTATCCTCAAGTAAAAATCTGTTTATCACACCCTGTTGGTGGCAGCTATTTTCAAATTAAAAGTCAAGGTACATATAGCCAAAAATAGCAGTCCGTGTTGAACAGATCCTACCAGTAAGACCACAAATAAATATTGCACAGTTACACTTGATCTGAATTTTGTAACAGTACAAGACTAAACTCCTTTGAAAAAAAAGGAAAATAACAGTCCATTCTTTCAGAAAATACAAACATATTTTTGATATTACTAATATTTTTTTTATATTGTGCCATGCTCAGTTCAGCTGCACGACTGAAAACAGAAGCAAAAATGATTGCTATTTATTTCTTTTTTTAAAGAGTTAAAGTATGATCACCACTTTTCAATTTAACATTGTACTTTTTCATGTTCAGAAAGCTAGACAGATAGAAAACATTTTTATTTTCTATCCAGTTCTAAGCCACTTTTTGTGTTTCTTTTATTTCTTTTTAGAAAATTATATGAAGCTTAGAGTCTCATTCTGCTGTCTTCCTTCTAGATGTTATCCTTTCAGATATCTTCCTAACAAACCAAAGTGAATTTAGAGCAACATTTACCAAACGTAAATACCCAAGTATTCATCACAATCTTCTGAGTGAGGAAAAGTATTACTTTTCATGATTAATGAATGAAGTACAGAGAGATGAAGCTATGTAGCAACAGTACTGAATAAGAAGAATAGCATTATGAACTCAAATATTCTCATTTGCAGCACAAAATGTGCTTTTAGTATTAGATTCTTGTGAAAAAATCTTCATAAAATATTTTTACACTTAAAAACCAGCTACTACTTTTATGAGTAGAGTCTAAGGTAAATAAGAAAGTGATTTGTACAGACATTTCAAGGAAGCAGAGAGTTAACATTCAAATTATGACACCAAGAATCCATAGTAAGTCTAATTTCAGTTCCGAGTTTGTCATAGGAGCACAAAAGAGTAATTTTCATGAAAACACTCATTTATAAAACTGGCATTGAAATCACTTTAAGGTTGTCCTTTATTTTTTGCAATTATAGCTTAAAAAATACAAGGATTTCAGATATTAAAAATGGGAAGGACAGGAAGAAAAAAAATGTAGTACCTTTCAATTGTAAACTGTAGACTTCCTTAAATTTAGTGACGAAAAATATTCTCAGCCCATTTAATATGCTGGAGGCTAGAGGTTGCCTACCGATGGAAGTATTAGTTTGGTCAAATATGTTTTGTCATTGTTTGATTCAATTTTATCTTTCTGAGCATGAAAACAAAGATTTGTTTGTTTTTCAGCAGTATGCTTATTGCCTATATTATGTTATTAAAACATTTTCAGCACACTTATTTTTGACTGATGGAAAATGACAGGGATGTAATATGACCAAGGCAAAACACAAACAACATCATTTCTCCTATTTTGAATGGGCTTCGATTATCATAAATTTGTATTATAAAAAGTCCAGTCTTGTTGCTACCACATTATAAATGTGCTCTTCAGTGGTGATTTGACTATATGAACATTCTGCTGGATATATATTAACCTCAGTCACATGCAATTTGAAGTAGAATAGTAAAAAAGCTGTTACTGTTGCTTCCCCATTCTAACAGAAAAGGGAAAACTGGTAATTGATAAGCATTTCCAACAGCTTCTAAGCAGAGCTTAGAAAATTGAAAGATTTTCTTTAAATCCTTTTTTAGAAATGTTGTATTTCATTAACAACGAGACTCATGTGCAACACAAATACTAGTGTGGTAGTTTTTTTAGCTACTATCTGTAGCAAAACAGAAAACATGTAGTGAGGATAGAAAAAGGTTTTCCTGTAGGAATTTGTCCCTAGAAAACACATTGTGCTGTAGCAGAATCTGTTTGTAGAGACAGAGCATATATGACACAGGCCCTGGTTCTCATGGGGGACTTTAACTTCCCCGACATCTGCTGGAAAGACAGCACAGCGAGGCATAAACGGTCCTGGAGGTTTCTGCAGTGCATCGATGACAACTTTTTGATGCAGATTGTGGAGGAGCCGACGAGGAGAGGTGGGCTGCTGGACCTCGCCCTAACAAGCAGAGAGGGCCTTGTTGGGGACGTGAAGGGGGGGGGGCAGCCTTGGCTGCAGTGATCACGAGCTGGTGTAGCTCAGGATCCAACGAAGATGAGGCAGGGCAGTAAGTAGCCTTGCACGGAGCTCCTGGCAAAACTCCAGCAGAAAAAGGCAATATATAGAAGGTGGAAGAAAGGACAAGCTCCTTGGGAGAAATACAGGAACGTTGTCAGGGAATGCAGAGATGCTACAAGGAAAGCTAAGCTCAACTGGAATTAAATATGGCAAGGGATGTTAAGAGGAACAAGAAGAACTTCTTCAAATATATTAACAACAAAAGGAAGGTCAGGGAGAACGTGGGTCCACTAGTGAAGGGGGTGGGTACCCTGGTTACGAAAAACACGGAGAAAGCAGAGCTGCTGAATGCCATGTTTGCTTCTGTGTTTGTCAGGGGCAGCTCTCTACAATCCCAGATCCTAGGGACACAAGAGAGCTGGAGAGAGGAAGGTAGAGGAAGAGTGGGTCAGAGAGCATTTAGAGAAACTTGACACACACAAATCCATGGGCCCTGATGGGATGCACCCCAGAGTGTTGAGGGAACTGGCAGATGTCATAGCCAAGCTGCTTGCCCTCATCTTTGGAAGGTTCTGGAGAACAGGGGAGGTGTCGGAGGACTGGAAGAAAGCCAATGTCACTCCAGTCTTCAAAAAAGGCAAGAAGGAGGACCTGAGTAACTACAGGCCAGTGAGCCTCACCTCCATCCCCCGAAAAGTGATGGAGCAGCTCATTCTGGCTGCTGTCTCCATGTCTGGACACATGGAGGAGAAGAAGGTGCTCAGGAGTAACCAGCATGGATTCACCAAGGGGAAATTCTCCTTGACTAACCTGATCACCTTCTATGAAGGAGTGACTAGCTGTATAGATGAGGGCAGAGCAGTGGATGTGATCTATCTGGACATGAGCAAGGCTTTTGACACCGTGCCTCACAGCATCCTCCCGGGCAAGGTTCGAATGTGTGGAATGGATAAGTGGATGGGGAGGTGGATTAGGAATTGGCTCAGTGGCAGGGTGCAGAAAGTGGTTTTCAATGATGCAGAGTTGAGCTAAAGGCCTGTATTTAGCGGTATCCCCCAGCGGTCAGTCCTCGGTCCTCTCCTGTTCAACTTATTCATTAAGGACCTGGATGAAGGCATGGAGTGCTCCCTCAGCAAGTTTGCTGACGATACCAAACTTGGAGGAGTAGGTGACAGCCCTGAGGGCTGTGCTGCCATCCAGAGGGACCTGGACAGACTGGACCACTGGGCAGTGAGAAACCTAATGAA
>JAUBOD010000374.1:282169-300270 GCA_032353885.1 Nothura maculosa
TCTTAGTCTTCTCTTCTCTAAGCTGAACAGGCCCAGCTCACGCAGTCTCTCCTCGTACGAGAGATGCTCCAGTCCGTCATATAAACTGTCATGTTTTGCATTTGATGCCCAGAAGTTTCACAAGAGCATTTTTAACTTGTTTCTTAGCAAATAATTAAATCTTAGACAAATAATTTTCTCTGGTCACATTAATCCTCAAAGAAAGTAAAGCAATTCAGGCACTAATGTAAATACCATATAAAATTCATCTTCCAAGTCAAAACTGTAAAAATGTAAAACTATAAGAACTCCGTTTAGCATTATTTCTCTAACATGACATCATTAGTTCAATTAGAGAGTCTCTTTCAGTCATATTCTTTCAAAGAAGATGTGTTTTTTCCCCTATGCTTTTTCTTCAAAAGCTGATGCCATGTCTATTACATATCTATTATAAAAATAGAGCTCCACATTGAAGGACAACTGTATTCTTGCTTAAACGCTAGGGTTTATGGCACAGAGCAACATATTCTACATAAAGCAGTTGCATCTTTGCCTTCTCGCCCATGTTCTTCTAGCCCAAAGAAGAAGATGAAGAAGAAAGAACAACAACAAAAAGAACAAAAAAACCTGTTTCATTGCTTCTCTTCTGCTTTTCTTTTCTTGTGCAATTTTGAAATTCCCTTAGGAAAGAGATAATATAATTTTCTGCTCTTTGAAAATAACTCTGTGACAAGTTCTGAGGCCACAGCCTTGTTGCTGTTTTTAACTAGAACTAACACAAATATTATTATTCTGAGAACTGCTCACTAAAATTGTCGTTGGCGAATAACTTTCTTTATTTCTTCCAACCAGTCTTACATTTTGCCTTGAACAATATTATTTAAGTTTCTTGGACTAGTCTCTTCCTTGTATAAGTTGTCCAGGCTTTCATTTGTTTTTCCAGGGTTTCCCTAACCTCTGTTTTTATTGTTCCTTATAGCAAATGTTTAGCCTGGAGAAGACTGAGAAGTACTGTGATCAATATGTATAAATACTTGAATGTAGCGAGGAAGGGACCAAATTTTCAGTGGTGACCAGTGGTAATAGGTAATATTGAAAGTTCCATCTGCATGTGAGGTAGAACTTCACTGTGAAGGTGACAGAGCCCTGAAACTGGCTGCCCAGGGAGGCTGGGGAATCTTCTCTGGAGGTCTTCAAAACTCACCTGGATGCCACCCTGTGCCACAAATTCTAGGTATCCTTGCTTGAGCAGGGGTGTAGGACTTGATGATCTCCAGAGATCCTTTCCAACCTTAACCATTCTGTGCTTCTATGATTCTGTGTTTCTGTGATTTTGTGATTTCTTTAACTGAACCTACTAAACGACTAGTAGAACATTAGCTTAAAGTTATATTGCTTACTCAGCCTCTCCTTTACAGGACTTAGTAATAATAAAAGATTTTTTCATATTCTGTTTCTGAATATTTCTCATGCATGAAAACTTACTTTTTATTTAAAAATGAAAAAGGAAAGGTTGTTTTAAGACATTGAAGATAGATTACATACAGCAATGTTCTGTAAGACTTCAAATTTCTTAACACAAAAAGATTTATATCCTAAGATCTCAAAGATGCATTGTATTTTACAGTTGCTATTGCAGTTGGAATGAAGGGAATGGTAATATTTTGCCACATCTGTAAAAGAGAGATAACAGGTTTGCTAAATACTTTTATGTGCAAAATAATGAATCATATTAATAATTTCCATGCTCAAGTAGAGATTTAAGAGGACTTTCACCTAGTATATATATCATCAGCTTTACTATCCTATAGTAAAATAAATAGTATGAGATTTAGTAAGTGATCATTTGCATATGTATGTGTTCATGTATGTGTGTATATGTACTCGCATGTGTTTGGGGATTAGGAAATGGGCAAGAGAAAGAGCAGACTTAATAACTCCTTTCCTCTGAGTCATATGATTTTTTCCTCTAGAAAAATGTTCACCTTTTCTGCCTGAAAACACTGAATCATCCTAAATAGAATAGAGGCTTACACTCTACTATACACATGCTGAACATCATGCCTGGTTCAGTCATGATGTAGGATTATTATGAAATTTTTCTTTTCAGCACAAGGCAAAGATTTCTTATGTGGTTTTCTCTCTAAATGGAATTTCTATATTTAAAAGTACTATGCTACAAGACTAATATGATTATATCAAATATGATCAGAATATTAAATATTATCAATTATTAAATATATGATGATATAATCCCTCTGTGATTTTGGAAAGTACAATGTAAAGTGATCTCTATAAATGCTTTCTCTGTAGAATAAAAGGGCTTTCTAGAATTACCTGTAATGCTTGACACTTGCATAAACTTGAAAAAGGAGAATGGCATGGTCACATTGAACTCTTAATCCCATGCTGCTGTTTTCCCTAGCTTTTTTTTTTTTTTTTTTTTTTTTTTTTGCATAGTCATTCATATTCAAAGATGTGCTGCAAGAATCCATCTTAGAAGCTGTAAATAGCTGGGATCAAGACTGGAAGGCAAAGGGCATCACGGAGAAATGCCAGCCTCACTAAAAAAGAAAAGACAATTTTTGGTTAAGGCTATTATTCAGGTGCATGTGATGATAAAGATGAGTCACATAGGAAGACTTTTTACTAGTTTGACAGTGTAGTGCAGGAGGGCAATGGTGTTCCTTGAAGAACCTTAAGTCATTTTCTTAGTCCTGCTACAAATGGAAGTTCTAAACATTGATTTAGCTAAGATTTTCTTCCTTTCCAGCACTGGAGAAAGTGTCTCAAGAGATGTGGGATACTTGAAGAACTACATAAACACTCCAGCTATGTCTTGGAAATTTGTATTTGGAGCTCCTGCCTGAAATCTTCAAGGGAAAATTCAACCAAGCCATACTTCTTTTGCTGCGTGTTTCTGATGATAGCTTAAATGCACCATGTATGTATGGCACTCTACAGCACATATGGAAAAATTCAGTGCATAGCATACATGGTATAAAGGGATAACTTAAGGATCAAATCAATTCAATTTTAACTCCTGGTCGAAACTAAGATATGCTTCCAGCAACATTTGTTTTCTTTTCTCCTCATCCCACAATGGAGTTCCTTAAATTCATACTAGGATGGGTTATGCAGGAATATGATGTTTTATATAGGGCTTTGGTAAATAGGTAAATTTTTGTCTTTTTTATTTTTGTTTTGGTTTTTCAGATTCAGTAACTAGTTTGTGGTGGATTTTAAAAATAAATAAAGAAATAGTGAGAAAAAGCAGACAGAAGCTAGGAGTTTAGGTTTAGTTAAATTCAGCTGAGAATATTTCCAAAACCTCTCCCAAAAAGAAATGGATAAAATCAGGTAATTTTAAAATAGTTATTTTTAAAGTAGCTTTTATCATTTTTCTCTTCAGTTTTGAGTTTAGGCTTTTTTTACTTTTTTTTTTTCTTTTCAGAAACGCATTCCTATAAGCATTTCAAGACCAAAAAGACTTCTGAAAGCTGAGAAAGGCAAGTGAAATTTCAAGGCATATATTTTAATAAAGAAAATATTTTAAAATAGCTTTCTAAAACAGTTCTTGTTTAGTAGATATTATGAAATATGTTGACATAAATGCCAGCAATTTTGCTGAAGAAGACCTACCTTTTTTGTGCTTAATCATACAATTTTTTTAGTCATTAAAGTCCCTCTTAGGAACAATATCATACTGTACTGCACTGTTACGATAAAAGCAGCCAAAGTATAATCACTGTGAAAGGATGATTTAAATTCTGTCTAAAGTTTGTGAGTGATTTCTAGATAGGGAATTTCTGTCCTACATTCCTGAAAATATTACTCGTTACAAAAGATTGCATATTTATAAACTGTCTTTGACATGAACAGATAATCAAAACCAACACGATATTGCATTAGTCATACACAATGTCATGTATCAGTAATATCCATACTCTTTGACAGTATTAAAGTTATTTTTCTAATGGCTGGTTACTGCCTAGACTTCTTGAAAGATATGCTTTCCATATCTGTTCACGATTGCAAGATTTTCTCTGTGCCAAAGGTTAGCAAAACTAAACGTGCTTTCTTCTTTGAGTATACACAGCATCTACAGATCAAATTCATAGCTTGTAAAGAGCTATTACTCTTCACATTGAAGATGTAAGATGCTTTTTTACATCACGTACATGATACATGTATATCATATTTGTTCTTGAATCCTTGTAGAATTTTGTTAGGCTTACTTGTGGAATTAATTTTGACTGTAGACTTATTACATGATTCATCAGGAAATTTACAAGAATATCTTTTGCACATGTGAACTCCGCTTCTGCAAACACTTGCAGACATTCTTTACTTAAGCACAGAAGTCATCCAGTTGAAAGCAATAAATCAACTCAAAACTGAAGTTAAGCACATGCAATATATTTCCCATGAAGGATATATATATGTAAGAATAATATGACAGCAAAAATAAGACACATTTTTATAGAAAATATTTTAAATTCTAGCAGTACAGTGATTTTAGCAGGAAAATGCTACTACCTGTATAATAAGGTTGTGAGATCATTTATGTAATAAAACTTTCTTTTTACGTCGTCATAACCTCCAGAATTTGAGTTAAAGCAAAGCATTACCTAAAGGAAATAAATAAAAAATGTTTGATACAGTTTGTATGCAACAAGTATTAAAAAATACATTCCTTTGAAATGCCATGCAGTAGCCATAAGTTTATGAATAAGCTTTGACCTCAGGTTAAAACTCATATCTAATGAAAAATAAACCTCTATCAAAACATCAAAACAGGATTTGTGGTTTTTTTCCTTTCCTTTTCTGAACTGCTCCACAACAATATGCAGTTAAAGTTATTTGGAATCATTAGAACATGAATGCTAAATGTATTGATTCATTTATTTAAAAAGATTATAAGAAAGCTTCTCTTCTGTGGGATCAGTTGTGTGATAAGTTAACTGAATCTTTAAGCAGAGTATAAGTAATAACTTCACATTAATTAGGGAAAATATGAATTTTTAAATCATACTCTTAGATTTATGGATTTTTTTCACACAAGTAATATCTGCCAGTATTGATATCTGATGAAAATCAGCAATAATTTTTGAGCTTTTTGCTTGACATTGTTATTTTCACTAGCTCCTGTGCCGACGGCTTTCTAACTCGTGCGAGACCGGAACGACACACACACACCATTATGGTGCATAAAGTTGAAATCTTTATTGCACATAAACCTGAGTCTTTATGCCCAGTCGCCTTCCGCATACCTGGCATAGCAATCCCCATTGGCTGTAACCATAACAGAGCAGTTGATCACTGGTTGCATGATCCGGGCATTCGCAGAGCATGTGGAGGATGAGCAATGGTCTTCTTCCTGAATCCAGTTTATTCCATCTTGCTCTCTTCCTTCCTCAGCAACTTCCACTCTACCAGCACTCACCCGGTTCTCTGCAACCTCTCACACCTCACCTATAGCCGTCTGGTCCCTAATCCTCCTGGTATTATAATCAGCTTCAGAATAACATAATGAGTATAGCCTCCTCTCTTTATACTTCAGTTCCCCTGTAAATAAGAATATTAATACTTTTTTACAAGGATTGAGAAATAATGTTTTGTAATAGGATCTATGAAAATACTTGTTGTTTATACCACAGTGCTGTAGATAAAAATAAATCCACATTTTTTATAATTCTGTAATCATAAAAGTTGGTACCAAGGATGCAATGCATATGCAGTGCACAACAGGACCATAAGATAGTAGATATGTGGTGAGAATTGTTTACAAATTTGAGAAAATACAGTGAGAAGATATTTAGGGAAGTTGTTGGAGCAAAACTGTCATCATTTGAACAAGAAAATAAAGCATAGGCAAAACATTTAAAAAGAAGCATTAACTAGTTCTAGGTGGCTAGTTACCAATATAAAAGTGGACTAATAAAACAATGGACTAACAAGTTCAGTGTCTAGGAGGTCATCCTTAGCAGTGTCATTAACAAGAAAAAGTTGTATCTCAGCAGGAAGAACACAAGAACACGGAAAAAACAAATGTCTGTTAAGTTATTCAGTACAATTTCTACAACTTCTGAGAGTCACATGGACATGTTTACCCTAAAAATTCTCTGTTCTTTATGAGATCGCCTATGCCTTTGATCTCTCATGATCTCTTCTGGTGACATATTTATGATGCTTTTATGTGATTGGTATTTTGTTTTATAGGTCTTCATGCTTGTTAGGTAAGTGGGATTATTCTGTGACAATCCTGGGTAGAGAGAATGTTTGCTGATCCTAAGGGTGAGATTTGTCTTGCTTTAATTACCTAAGCAACATCTAAAAGTTAATGTCTCATCTAAGCCAGTTATCAAGACTCCTTTTACTACTGGTAGTGAGAAATTCACCCAATTTTAAACAAGGTTCTGAATTAAATAAAAGATCACTCACCTCCTGGAGCACGTGGTCTTTCCACTTATCCTAGTCATTGACTTGTTGATCCCATCATCAGATGTCATGGGCTATCATTACCCTCTGCAGCCTTGTTATCTGTCTTTTGGGCATGCTAGTCTACGAGCAACCAGTTTGGATCAGCAAGTCTACAGGTAGAACGATTATTCTGGAGGTCAGTAAGGTCACTTGCCAGTCTGCCTATCTGATAGTCTGCCCATTTTAGCCACATCATCAACACTGACAATACTGTGGGAGCTTCTACTCAGTACAGTCCTCTCAGCTGCATGTGATGGGGTTCTCATCTCTGATGTTCTCCATTAGGCTTATTTCCACTACCACTTGCACTCTCATTTTACAGATTTTTAAGTTTAAGTTTTAGGTATGTGGTACTTGGCTGTAGCATTACAGCATCTGATAATCTTCAGTTCTCTTCAGTGAGATATTCTCCTGGGATTTTTGGCACAAATGTGAGAGAGATTCAATTGTAGAAGATACTGCTTACCTGCCTGGATCCTATGTCATCCAGGCTTCCTGGGACAACTAAGAGTTATGAACTCTCTTAAATCAGTACCCTCTAAGCCTGCGGTTTCTCAGCTGAATGTATATTTGGATGGGTCACTGCGCCATGATGAATTTTACAGGCTGAATGTCACAAACATCAATCAGTTGTATGCACAGTTTGAACTGAACTTACTGGCAAATTACCTTGCAGCACTGAATTCATCAAGTTCCTCTATATCCAGTCAGACCTTGGCTCTTCTCATGACCCAGTAATATAGAAGACAGAGATATATGTGTGTCCATCTGTGGCCTTTGGGCTCAGAAAGTGTTTGGCCTCAGCATTAATGAATTACAAAATTGATTTAAATATCCTTTTATTTTTATGCAAATATGTGAAAGACTTTCTGTGGACTTTAATGCTTATCTTGATAATGTGTTGCATTACCTATATACAACCTGTGTAGGAAAGAATGAACTCTTTTCTTTTTTTAGCATGAAAAAAAGAAAGGAGTTTATATTCATATAAGTATTCTGATGTGTTAATTACATAGGGTGGAATAAAATAAATATGATATTCTAAAAATATGCAACATTGTTTACAACATATTCGTATGATTTCTACAATGTTAAATTTCATTCCACTTTCATATTGATATTTTATGTAATTAGATCTTTAATTATGTTAATATTATCTTTGCACATTTCTCTATTTTTTAACTGAGAAAAGTAAGAAAATTAAAGTACAATATATTGTAATAAAAAAAGCAAATCAACAGATTCATACAACCACGTGTTTTAACATATCTTAATCAGGTAAACATTTTGATTTAAATTCTGTTAAAAGTGTGTATGTATCAATGTACTGAATTGTATCCCATGTTGTACATTCCTATATTTTATTCAGAAAGATACATCATCCTAAAAAGTAGACAGGTCTGCTTACTATACTGTGAATGCTTTAGCCTGGAAGAAACTTTTTTTACCAAAGAAGGCTACTAAAAAATTTATGCCCATTGCTTCTTTAATAAAGCTCAATAACATGAATTAGCAGAAAACATCATGAAAACCACTATTTTTAACAAAACGTAGGGTGGCTACATTTATCTGATACAAGAGCCCTTCATGTCTTTCAAAGTGTAGAACAGAATAATTCTCAAATTAGGTAAAGAATGGAAAGTGTGGATGACCTGAACAATGTGTTTTCCCAATGAAATGATGGATTTAGAAATGATTGAGATTACCAAAGAAAGTGTCTGAAAACTTCTGAAACGTCATCTGTATATTTTTGATGACTTTTAGGGATTTATTATATTTAAGTCCCAGTATATTGTCTACTTTTTGTATCTATTTTCAATTGTCACACTATTGTTAGAAATGTTCTATGTCTGTAGGGTTCTATATTAATGAAATTTAAAAGGTTCAAGTACACTGTTAAGATGTATTGCTTGAAGAAACTCTTTTTGATGTTTAAAAAGTTCTGTCTTTTCAAAAATGGGTGAAGTTAAGAATGATTAATGCCTTATTGAGTTATTTGAGAAATAATGAAAGACTATTTTGTTCAGTATAAATGGGCAAAATTCTCTGGTTTTCCATTAAAAAAAAGTTGATGGACAGAGGCCAAGCTATAAATAGATGACTTCCAATTATAATTACTTAATGCCTAACCTCTAGTCAGAGATAATTTTGTCATCTTCTCTACTTTGTTTAACCATATAATAAATGGCAATTATCCCTTCCTTACAGAGAATGATTTTAATCTATCTTTTGACCAATAGCAAACCACTGTCATCAATTCCCAGTACATTTTACAGTATGTCATAAAAAACTCAACCTATTTGACCCTGGAAATTACTAAATTCCTTTTGAAAACATTCTGCCCTGTATCTAGTCTACTTCAGTATCTGCGGTATCTGAGTCAAAGATATATTTTTTTTCCCCTCATCTTGAGAAGTGGATTAGAGAAATTAATTTCCTGTATTATTGATCTAGTTATAATTATTTATCAAAGTGAAATTCACTTACAAATTGTGGCTTGTACTGAAAGCAATCCAGTAAAGGATAGGAGATAAGTTGTCCAAAATTTAATTCAAAACTGCAAATACAGCCAATGATTTATTTTTTTCCTTATAAAGATTAAAAGAAATGAGAAGGGACATGCTTAATCCTATTCCAGAATGTATATTATACAACTGTAAATAGGGAAAGTAAAACATGAGGAAAAATGGTAAGCCTTGACAGCAAGGTTTGGGAGAAAGAGATTAATTTGGAGAAGATGAATTAATGAAAAAATAGGAATTGCTGCAGAAACTTATTAGTGCAATGAATCACAAACACTTTATTTATATTAGAAATGCTTAATTTCAATTAAGTGGATCATGGCATTGAATGAGCAATATATATAATTTCCCTGAGAGTCATCTTGTAAATTAACAAATATGATAACAACTTTAAATGTTATTACTCTGTTCATCCCATATTGAGGTAACGACTTATCCAAGTGTATGTAAGTATAAACTTTAATAAGACAAAGTTACCAAGTATCTACAGTGCTAACAACATATATTTTAGGATCCTTAAGTAAATGCAAAAAGAAGGAATATTTAGTAAATGGAAAGTGCTTATTTTATGGATGATGGATGTGGCTATGTAAGTCTATTTTTTTTGTAAATTAATGGAGGGGACAATAATCGATTCATCAGTTTAATACTACCATATGTATCAATGTGTTTGTAGAAGAGTTGCTCTCTTCTCTGGAGGTTATTCTGGAGAGCAGAGGGAACTCCTGTTACTTTGCAAGAAGGAAGTAAGATTTTTCTGTGTATATTGTGTATTGTTAAGTTGCTTTGCATTGTCACAGTAAGCATATGAACTTCAAATTGTAGGAGATGAATAAGAATCTTTGTAAGTGGAGCCACAGCTCTGGAGAGTTATTGTGGCCCTTGCACAGGAGAAGAACCAAAATTTCAGGATATCTTTGTTCAGTTTCAAAGGCAAGCAGCTATATTTAAAATTTCTTATCAAGACTTATAGGAATAAGGGATTTTTCAGGTATTGTGGACATGGTTCTCTCATTTTTCAAATAAATAATCTCATTCTTTAAATAAATCTGATGAATCTTTGAACTATATCAGAGATTTTATGATAATAAACTCATATTCTGAAAATACCTTGTAGTTATTTCCAGGGTTTCTGCAGTCAAGTGGATCATAATGAATCACATGGCAACGAATAACCCCAGCAGCCCTTTATTTTTGCTTAACAGTGCTTTAAAAAGAATAAAGAAAAAAATAATCTCTCAGGTTCTTAAGTACTACATGTAACACTGATGAATGTGGTATGAAAACTGAGCTTTTCAGTACTCAGCTGTGCAAAATCCTGATGCTCTGAATGTCACTTTTCCTCTTTTTTACCATGTCAGTCTTTTTTGTGTATGAGTACTGATAATTGTCATATTCAATGTGTTATAACAAAATGCTATTGTTTGTAGAATAAAGTGTCAATCTCCCTAAATTAATGTTTATGAAGAATTACTTTCATTTCCAAGCGTACAGTTGCTCTTTGAAGTATGACTTTCATGAAAGGTTTTGTTTTGTATTTTGTTGCTGTTGTTTTACTTTGTTATCCTATCTACCTGTTTATTCAAAAGGCAGACATCAATATAAAAACTGATCTGTTTCAAAAGAAAATAAATGCCTAGAAAACACAATATATTGTTTTTGAGAAGAAATGTAAACTGTAAGTGACAGATGGACAAACTCAATTCATTTCCCCATTGGCTGAAAGTAACTTAGCAAAGAATCAAGGTAAAAGAAAGACCTTAGTATTCATAAATAATGCCATATATTAAAACACATGGATTTCCATGTATCTCTCCTGTAGAATGGAGACTGATACTATTTACTTTTCAAAAAACTTAATTAGAAGTACAGACTTTCTCAGTATCCCGATATGGAAGGAAAAAGGCATCTGTATTATATTTCTGAGCAAATTGTAATTCTTTCATACATTTTCCTGATGTTTGCACAGTAAGAGATTTCTAACATTTTCCATTGCTAATCAGGAAGATATTTAGGAAATCATAAATTTGAGAATTCAATTTCTGCACTCTTTAGATTCAAATGATATATTTGTTTGCAGTTTATCACTAAAGATGCAGTATCAGAATGGCTTATGTTACTTATATAACTTAAAAGTGGATGGTTACAGTGAATACTTAGTGCAACCTCAGGAAGCTTGCTAGTCCATTCTGAAATGCCTCTTTCAGAAAGGTTGGGAGTGTCAGAAATAAGATGCCCTGTTTTATTTTATTTCTTTTATGAAG
The DNA here is from genome assembly GCA_032353885.1 of Nothura maculosa. Taxonomy (NCBI): domain Eukaryota; kingdom Metazoa; phylum Chordata; class Aves; order Tinamiformes; family Tinamidae; genus Nothura; species Nothura maculosa. The sequence continues at coordinate 293,418 of JAUBOD010000374.1, forward strand.
CAAATCAGCAACATTATCAAGAATTGAATAAATGTAAGAATACCAAAACATTTGGGACTCCTCAGCACTCTACAATGTGGCTATAGTGTCTGTAACAAAACCAAGGTTCATTACAAAATAAATATAGAATATTTTGCAGTATAGAGATGACCTTAAGGAAAGAAGGATGCTTAAAAGAAGGACTCCATTGTCTCCCTTTGTGTTATTTTTTACATACAGATGTCATTAGAGCAAGGATTTGCTCCTCATGTCTTATAAAACTAGCAGGGAGTTTTTTCAAGAAAGATATTTGAGAAGCCAATATAAGAGTAACTTTGCTGAGACTTTGAAAATGTCGAAGGCAAAGTTACACCAGGAAAGAGAAGGTTTCCATTGTTTTCCAATTCCCAAGTAGGGATTTTTTTCCAATTTCCCTACTTTCTGCTGTTATTCATGGATGAGATCAAAATTTTCTCACACTCGCAACTGTATTCATAAGTAAGCATCAAGGCAGGAAAAAAGTTTTTATGTGATTGGCTTCTGTTCTTGCAAAGTGCAAAATAAACCTAGCCAGCCTCTAAGGGGTGCAGAGCCAGAGCCATTCCTGGGGCTTTCTTCCAGCTCCTCTTTAAATGAGGCATTCTAGATTACCAAAGGGAGTCTGATGGATCACCATGTTAGGCTTTGGATGGAATTTTTCCAGAAGGCATTAGTGGGTATTAGTGCAATATGCTATATGGACCTTTTCCCTCTATTTTACCCTCGATGTGCAAAAGGTTTATCTAGGAGATTTATGTTCCACCATTGCAATTCTAGCAGATAATATTAGTGATTTAGGAAGGACTTGTTGGGGGCCATAAAACTCTTCACTCTTATATTGAAAAATCTTTACTGCTGCAACTCTATTGGGATTGTTGGGTGAAGTATTCCTGTTAATTAATGAAGTTGTAGCCTCTATTTCCAATTGCTTTCACAGTTTAGACAGCATATTGCCTTTATGCATATAAAGAAACATGGATTATAAGAAAAAAACTGTGAACGTTGTCTGCTTAACATGCAAGGGCTATGAACAGCAAATATGGAGAAATAGAATATGTGCACACACACAAAAGACAAGGCAAAAAAGCATCAAAGCAGTTTCTTAGTTCACTAACAGGGTATAATTAACCAGCAAACAGTGAGCAATATATCTGAGATCAGTATCAGCATGTTGATAGATAAACCACACTAATAAATGCTTATAAAATATTTTGTCTGATCTAGTCACACATACATTACATTTCCATGTCTGCCATACTATCTGCTGGCATGACATTCAATTTATCGAGATTGGGCTATGGCGCTGTGCAGGCAGCCACAACTAAATATAATATTCATGCCTTACCCTAGGTCTGCTTTACCACAGCACAGTGTATATATATAGCTGCAAAGCAGTAATTGCACATACACGTGCAAATTCTTCAAAATCAGCATTGTATTACTTTATGTTTTTTTACTGGAAAAGATCATTTTAACAAAGCACAAGAAAAATTAAACTACTACTTTAACAGTTGTTTGTTGAACACTGTTTTCTTCAATCAGCAAATGGCAGCAGGATTAGTACAGTAAGCAGCTGATGAGATCTCAGGCACCCAAGAGTTTTGCATTAGTCAAGTTCAGGATAATTTTCTGAATGCATTCTGAGTCCAGGATGTGTTTTCTGAACTGCCTGGAAGCAGAATGAAAACAAACTCTCAAGGCCATGGCAGAGTCAGCTTTGATATCTATCTCCCTAATGAGTGTTTTAATGAAATATCCTCTGAAAAAATCTGCCTGAAAAAAAATCTTACTTCTGAACTTCAAGTATAAGGTCATTGCTTGCCTGTTTCAATTGGCTGCCTTGTATCCAAGTGAGGAAAGCAACATCTCAACCTGGCTGTATACACTTGATCAATAAACTCAAAAGGAATCTGAAAGCAGAGTGCCCAGAGAATAGTGTCAGTGTGTACTTTTGAATCCACTGGAACTCATCAAGGCCAAGAACATGTAGCTTGCTGCTTAGTCTAATAGGGCTGCTATAGAGATGATTTAATGCTCAGTGTTGGAGTTCTTAACCAAAAGAGGCTGCAGTCTTCATCTGTATAGTAGCTGTCTGCACCAGAGTGTTAAAGCTTTGTGCCATGGTCCTGGACATGTCGTGTCGGGAGAACAAAAATCTCTGATCGAAATTCACAGAGCCTGTATTTTGGGCAAGGAATCAAATGGATAATTGTCTCTAAGAGCAAATGAGAGTTTTAAAAATTGAATATGTGTGTGGAGCTTTGCTGAGAATACTTCAGGTAAGACTTTCTGAGGAACCATATTCCTGATCCTTTTGGCAAGCCCCAAGCAAAGATCCCTTATTTAAAATATGAATGCTGTCCTTTTTTCTTCATACAATAACTGAGGCAACTATATTGACTCACTCAGAATATGAAACATCCATATTTAACTGTTCCCTGAAGATCCATTAGCATTTGTGAACATTCAAAAGCAGGGACAGATAAAAATAATAATAGTAAAATAGCGAAATGCTACTGGAGAGAGAGAGAGAGAGAGAGATGTAAAAGGGCAATACCAGCAGGCTGTCTACTTCAATGCCATGCTGGAGATCCACACAGGGACAAGGCATCAGCAAAGAAAGAGACCCTCTGCATCTTCCCAGACTTTCATTTCCCCATACAAAGGTTTGAATATGATTCCAGGGTAGCTAAAGTGCATGATTCAAACCTCTCTTCCTTCATCATTTCCTGTCTCCCTGGTTGTGGAGCAGGAGGTAGTGGTTTAGATATTCTTCAACAGCAAGGATACACTGTGATGAACTCTGCTGTCATGTATAAGGTACATTTTAAAAGTTCTAATGAAATAAATAAGGGTAATAATAGGTTATTTCTGGACATCTCCAAACACTTCATATGTAGTCACATGTCTTCAAGTTTGCATCATTTCAGAGACTCTTCTATTAGATAATTCCAAAACAGAATTATGGAATCAAAGATAAGAGTTCCATTTTCAAAGTTAAATGAAAGATTGCATTGAAAAAGTCTGCTATTTTGAAAACAATATGTGTTACCGGTAGAAAGTTAATAATTTTTGTTGAGAAGTATTAGGTTAATCTGATTAAACATAACTTTATTGATTTGGGGAGATATCATAAATCATTTAATCCTTCTCAATAAAATAATAATATCTAATTAAACACTCTCTCTCTATGGCTGCCTAAGATATGTTTCACAGAAGCAAATCAATGATTTTTTTTAAATATCTCTGTGTGAAAACTGTAAACTAAAAATGCCACGAAAAGCAATCATTTGATATCTGGCAAGTAGTAAGTTAAGACTGATACTTTTCTTGCAGTTTAGATAAATATTTGCCATTTCATAACACTTATGGCTGACAGTGGTACTGCACTGTAACAATGATGGATGATACCTATCTGTTTATCTGTCTAGTGGGAAATATAGGCATGCCAAAGTATAGTCCTGGGAGAGGAGAAGGAAGAAAAATGAAAATAACATCCCAAAATGTCAAAATCAAAATTATAAATTGTAAGGTCTGCCTTTTTATGTCTTGGCACAGGATGAATAAAAATTGTATTAACAAACTCAAAATGTATATAGTTTGAGTTTATATAGATAAATAACATATTTTATATATAAGATATATATTATGACTCTATACATTTTAATCTTATTTAGTGATGGATTAATCTGTCAGTCAATGTTTGTCATTACAGGACTCATGCTGAGCTCAGTGAGCTGTGAGAGGCAGGATGGAATCACAGCAGCTCCATGTCCTGTGATTTTACACGCATCACCATATATATTTATACCTGAAGTATAAAAACCAAACCTGATAAACTTTCTTCCTCATGACCCTACCTCATAATCCTTTAGGACATTTCAGGAAATTACCAGTCAATATCAACAAATTCAGGATGCAATTAATGCAGTTGTGTTATGCATATTCATCAGAAGCTCATGAAAAAGGATGCAAAGTTGGAAAAACAAAGAATAGATAGGTTGTATATTTCTAATAGATGGGAATCACATGGTTATGTTGAATGCATTGTGCGTTACTCAAAAGCTTTGCATGAGAAGATATTTGACTATTCTTGTATGCTAATTGCAAATGTTTTTATTAATGCAAATTATTATATTACCGCATATTAACAAATTAACAAGAGATTTATGGAGATTTACAATGTACACTTATTCATCATGATGTATGGCAATGGCTGCATCTGAACAAATAAGTCTTCCATTCATCTTTGACTTGTAGATAAGCATTACTCCAAAAGGTACATAAAGTCTGATCATCTGGTTTACTCCAACCCCACTGAAAAGAGTGAATCATAGTTTCCCCTCTTAAAAGCATTGGTGGTAATATCATAGCCTGTTCTTTTTCTAATTAATGCCAGGAAATCTCCTTAATACCTTTGTTTTAATATATAAATTATTCTTCAAAGACTTCTTTTCTAGCTATGCAGGATTTTAAATAATCCCTGTTATGCATGATGGTCGTTTGTAATTTTCGATCAGGTTATTTGACAAATGGTCATTTTTAACATTGAGTGTATTTTAAGAAAAAAAATTCTAAGTATCAGTCTTGAAAAGAATATGTTTTTTTATTATTATTTTTAAATATGTTTTAATTTTTTTACTGGACACCTGTAAATATATTGGTCCAAATGGAATGCACCCAAGAGTACTGAGGGAACTGGAGGGGGTTATTGTTCAGCCCCTCTCCATCATCTTCAGGAGGTCCTTGAGAATGGGGGAGGTGCCAGAAGAATGGAAGAAAGACAGTGTCACTTCAGTCTTCAAAAAGGCCACGAAGGAGGACTCGAGGAAACTACAGGCCAGTCAGGCTCACCTCCATCCCTGGAAAGGTGATGGAGCAGCTCATCCTATAGACCATCCCTAGACATGTCAAGGAAAAGAAGATTATCAGGAGCAGTCAGCATGGATTTAGCAAGGGGAAGTCATGTTTGAGCAACCTGGAAAAAGCTGCCAGAAAGTAGCTCTGTGGAGAGGGATTTGGCAGTCCTGGTTGACAACAACGCAACCATGAGTCAGCAATGTACCTTCTTGTGGCCAAGAAGGCCAATAGGATCCAGGCCTGCATCAGGAGAAGTGTTGCCAGCAAGCAGGTCAAGGGAAGTGATTCTGCCCCTCTACTCAGCTCTGGTGAGGCCACACCTAGAGTACTGTGTGCAATTCTGGGCTCCCCAGGACAAGAGGAAATGTGCAACTTTGAGAGAGGGTCCAAGAGAGAGCAACAAGGATGATTAAGGGACTGAAGCATCTCTCATACGAGGAGAGACTGAGTTGGACCTGTTTAGCCTGGAGAAGAGAAGGCTGAAAGAGGATCTTATCATCATGTACAAATACCTGAGAGGGGAAATATAGAAGAAGAGGCCAAACTCTTCGCAGTGGTGGCCAGTGATAGGACAAGGGGAATGGGTATAAGCTGAAACATAGGAAGTTCCAACCCCATATGAGGAAGAGCTTCTTTCCTGTGAGGGTGCCACAGCACTGAACCAAGCTGCCTAGAGAGGTTGTAGAGTCTCCTTCCTTGTAGATCTTCCAAACCGAGTCAGATGCCACTCTGTGCTACATGCTCTAGGTGTCCCTGCTTTAGCAAGGAGGTTGGACTAGAGGAATTCTTGAGGACATTTCCAACCTCAAATATTCTGTGATTCTGTGGTTCTATGACGTTTTAGTTCTGTGTCGTCTTCTGATTTATTATGTCAATTCAAGTATTGAATTATTTGTATTGATATAAAATTGGAAGCAATGTTTTAACAATTTCACAAACTAGATAGTGTTCAGTTCTTGCACTCTCATTATGCATAAATTACAGTTATTCTATATCACATTACAGTTATTCTATATCTTTTTACTTCCTGAACTGCAGAGATGAAAGCATACATGAGTTATGTTAACTGAAATTACTTTAATCATGATATATTATAAAGGAATAAAGATTTATAAGGATCCAGTTCCTTCAATAGAACAAATGAAAAAATAACCTAAACCATCTTTTACTGTTGTTAGTGCCCTGTAACTATGTTTGTTAAAAAAGCGGATTTTCATAAAGTTTCTTTACATTTCAGAAAGATCTATCAGTGAGGGAAATTGCACATATTAAAAAAAAAAAAGAATCAGGAAACAACTAAATAATATTGTTTTAATTTCTTTTCTGAAAAGAACAACACAGAGGATAATTAAAATTTGTACCTTTCCATCTGGTAACCAACTTGAACATTTTGTTTATCTTTCATTATTTTTATGCCCTGGAGTCCAGATGGCATTTCAGGTAAGACAATGGCAGAACTTTTAGAAGAAAGTTTCTGGTAATTCAATAAATTATGTTTGGTAGAAATCAAATCATTTTATTAACTTACCACAAACTGGCTTTAGCATTGCCAGGAAAGTCTCCATTAGGAGAAGGAGCTTGGCTTAAGGGGTAGTAATGATACTTATGTAACTCCACTAATCAGTGCGATCTCTACCAAAGTTACAGCAGTTCCCTGACATATTCCACCATGGCACATAATTCAGTTAGGAGATACCCGCAAAAACAAAATTTTGGTATCTTCTTTACAAAATTAAGGATTCAAACAGTAATTGATGGGAAAATATTTTTTATTTTCGAAACTATAAGTATTGATTGCTGTATTTAAATATTAACTTGTCTTCAGTACTTAAAAGAAGAACATATAGAACCCTTTGTGAAGGTATGTAATACTTTCTGAAAGTACCCTATGTGAAAGTTATTCACATAGAGATAATTGAGACGTGTGATCCTGGAGAAAAAGGAGAGGAGAGGAGAGGAGAAGAGAGGAGAGGAG
>JAUBOD010000374.1:300370-324091 GCA_032353885.1 Nothura maculosa
AGAGGAGAGGAGAGGAGAGGAGAGGAGAGGAGAGGAGAGGAGAGGAAGACAATGGGGAAAGGAAAGATGAGAAAAGCAGGAGAGGGAGAGGGAAGAAGTTCCATGTACTGATAAAAAACCTACTAGATATGAATTTCTTGATCTGTGTAGGTGTAAATCCCATGTCCCAGAGAACTTGTTCAGGATAATCAAGATTAATTGATCTGTTCTTTCTCATTACATTTCTAACAACAATTATGTGTGTTTGATTTTTTTTATATTTTCTCTCTTTTTGTCTGCAAATTGTTCTATTGAAAGTATACAGTAATATAAACACTATACTAATGTACTTACAACATGTACTTCCTGATTGATAATACTCTCTTTAATTTTTTTTTAAATTATTTTGGCTTTATTACTTTGTAAACTCTTTAAGCAAAAAATATCTGCTAGTGTGAACTGGTACAAGGCCATTTTAATTGACCATTAAGTGTCATTATCATGAAAAATAAAACTCTATCATTTCACATCATTGCTTCTAGAAGAGGACTACATAAAAGGTATGTTGTGGGTTTATGTTAACAAAGTGAGTTTGAAAGGGTAAAGGAATACCTTTGGGGGGAAAAATGCACCAAAATGATTTTAAACTTTGTTAAGAGTTTTTTACACTAATGCATTTTGTTATATTGTTAAAAGCTCAAACTTTTGTCCTCAAGCAGAATGTGTTAGAAAAGCACCTGCAATCTATAACACAGACCCCAAGCAGTAGTTATTTTTTTCAGTCCTATCAGGCCACAGAATTTGTAACTAATATAATGTAATGACAGTAATTTTACCCTAAGTCTTATCAAAAAAGAGACTTTTATCATGACTATTATCATTCCTGAATTATGACTATTATCATTCCTGAAAATATATTACAACTTGTTCCTTCTGTAAAAGAGCTTTGTTTTGAGCTTATCAGAAGACCATTTGAAAGGCAGTGCATTGATGCAGAGAACCTCAGATCTGAAATAAAAGCTGAAGATAGACCTCCTGTAAGGACTGTGAATGATTTTCAGATAGCACTACATAACAGCTCTGTTACCAGTGGGGCTTCAGAAGTTGGAACAAAACTTATTGTTCCTTTTGCATTGCTCAGTAAGGAAACTTGAAATTATATAGTTTCTCTCTCTAATGGTGGGCAGAAGTTTGGAAAAAAATGAAACTTCAAATGCAAATTTGCAAAGGCAAATTCTTCAACTTTTACATTGAGAATATTTATATAACCACACACATTATCTATAGAATCTGGCTTCATAAAGGATCTTTGTTGTCTAGTACTGTAGCTTTATTATCAACATCAAAAATCTATGAGATGGTAACAAAAATCAAAGAAAGTAAAAAAAAAAAAGATGCTCTAGCCCATATTAGAGGAGAGTTACGAGAAGGCAAGAACTCACTAAAGGGTAATTACAAGGAAAAGATATGGAATTATTGCTTTTTATTAAAATAAATCTAAACACTTAAACTCAGTGATTCAGGTCACAAAAAGAAGAAATGTAAATATTCGCCCGTTGCTTCACTGCTGCTAGGAATTGCTCACTGCTTTTTGTGGTCTGCTTGACCAGCCTGTGCATTACAGGTTGGTAATTACAGGACAATAGAAGTTTTATTCTGAGAATTCACAAGGAGTCAGGGAGGGAATGAGGGAAGTGTTTCTTCTGTATAATGCAAATAAAAGCCAGGGAAATGAACAAAATTTTCATGATCAATAAGTGTAGAAGCTAAGTATCTTCATTTTCTCCTTCATACCAATGATGCCTTGATTCCAGCTGAGATGCGTAGGAGCTCTCTCTCTGGATGTAAAATTCTTTATGGTTTTAAAAGGAACACAAGAACTGAACAAAAATAAATTTTTCTCTCATTATAAATATTTGATTCCTATTTACCCACAGTATTTTCCTCAAAATATTCATAAGCATTTTTAATAGAAATACATTGAAATAAAAGTAATAGTTTTCTACTCTTCTAGGCAAAATATTTTAATTAAATTCAAGACCCATATTTTTCCAAATTTGTATTCCTCTATACAGAACTTAAAACAGTATTTTTAAAAAAATTTAGGCTCCAGTTGCATGTAAATCTGTTTTTTTGCATAGAAAAACAGAAAACAGTTTATATGCATAACTGTTTCTATGCAATAGAAAAAATATAATATCCTAGGCAAAATCAAAAACTTGTTTTCTTCATGGTTTTGTAAATTCTTTTCATATTTAAAAATATATATATTAAAAGCTAGTAGCTAAGTGAGTGCGGGAGCCCTGGGGATTTCACTTATGTAAATCCCAATCTCAGCCCATCTGAGGGCTGCTGCTTTGAATACGTTCTACCAGATGTGAGGGGCTTTCAAAGGATCGAAGGGCTTTCTCCAGGAAACTCCTCTTTCCCTGTGCCTTGTTCGTATTGACTTTTCTGAATAGTCTCCTTGAACTTTAATAATTCATGCATGGGGTCTCCCATTTCCCAGGGCTCCCTGCTTTGAAACACTGTGCTACTTTCCCAGCTAGTTCCAAGGAATGATACACGTGACGTTTGCTTGACTGTGAGGGTTACAGAGCCCTGGAAGAGGCTGCTCAGACAAGTTGTGGAGTCTCCTTCTATGGAGCTCTTTAAAACCCGCTTGGATGAAGCCCTGTGCCATGTGCTCTAGATGTGTCTGCGTGAGCAGGGGGATTGGACTAGATGACCTCTGAGTTCCCTTCCAACCTTAAGCATTCTATGATTCTATGATCTAATTTGCCCTAAATATGACAAGAATGGAATTCTTTGAAGAAGGTACACTAAAACAAAATTGTTTTAATGCACGAACGTGTGGCTTATCAAAAGAGAAACAACTCAGAAGCAATATGAGGCCCAGTCTTCTCCTAAGACTGATGAGTCTAGTTGGAGGCCTGTGGTCGGTGGTGTTCAACACCGACACAGCACACAGCACACCTTCAGCAAGTCTGCTGGTGTTCAGCAACACAGAACACCTTCAGCAAGTCTGCAAATAATACAAAACTGAGCGGAGTGATCGACACCCCAGAAGACTGTGTTGCCAAAGAGGGACCTGGACAGGCTGGAGAGTTGAGCAGAGGAATCTCATGAGGTTTAACATGGAAAAACGCAGAGTCCTGCACCAGACTGACAAGAAGTTAACCATGACTAAGCAATGTGCCCTTGTGGCCTAGAAGGCCAATGGGATCCTGGTCTGCATTAGAAGTATTGCCAGCAGGCTGAGGGAAGTGATCCTGCTCTACTACTCCTGTCCCGAAGGACAGCCCAAGGCAAAAATAAATAAATAAATAAATAAAAGTTAAAGTGCATTTAAAGCTGATGAATGTTCTCTGAGTGCTAACATCCTTGCTTGGTTACTTCTACCACTCCCTGGAGTTATTATTCAGGTTCTCCTGCACCTTGCACAGCACACACCCCATGGTCAGCATGATCGACCAGGCTTGCTACTACTGATGGTATGTCTTGGTCTTATTTAGTATAATCTGCTTTTCCTGTATTAACATGTTAATTCTGATCATTTTAGAAGAGGGAAATTTTAAAATGCATTTTTACTCTTCAGTCTTCTTATATTCTTGAATATTCCTTCCTATCTTATGAAAAGGATCTTATATTTCTATGACTCACTGGTTTCATCACGAGCTTGTAAATTAGTTTTACTAGTGTTTCATCCCCATACCACTCTTATTTGTGTGACCTTCAAAGAAAAAAAAATGCCTTCCATTTTCACATTCAAATGGAAATTAATCACAAAAAGGGAAAAACTTATAAGATAGCACAACATAGGCAAAATAATATAAAAAGTGAAAGAAAACCTGTACAAATGATGAAACTGAGACATAAATTAGCACAATAAAACTAACATATATGAGAACACATGGACTGACTTTCAAGCATTGAGGACATAGAATAGTTATTCTTCTAGCATCAATAATGCTTATAGATTTCCAAGAGGTTCCGTTTTTTTTCTTCCTTCTAGATAATCATGTTTTTATATCTGTTGTGCAGCAGTGCATTAGCACATTTCTGTACTTTGAAATCTGACAGAAGGAAGAGAACTAGAAACAGGAGAAATGAAGTAATCATAAAAGTACAGCTCACGGTAACGTTTTCTGTTGATCTTTTTCTCTATGATCCTATGTCATACATTATAGCAGAAATTCTAAAAGCCTTGATACACTTTCTGACTTTTGCAGTGAAAATGGGCTTTGCTACTATATGAAACATATCTGCAAAAGCAGGATGGAAAACATAGTCTAACAGTCATAATTGATATTACTCATTATGCCTATATATATTGATTTATTAAATACTTATTTACAGAGTCATTGATAGGATTTTTGTAGTAGTAATAGGATAAGGGCTGCTTTCAATAAATATAAAGAACTGCATTCAAATCACCTGCAGGGCAGGATCAGGGGGAAATCGGCACGGAGGAGAATCTCCAGCTTTCTCGAAAGGAAGACAGACCTTTCCATTCTCACCTACAACTCACACACATGAATTTCTGTGCAAGTGCCTGCGAGCTTCCACCACTTCACTTGGGGATGTGATAGTGCTGCTCAGTGACCTCAGCAGATATTGAAGCTCTGGCTGCATTGAAGATATTTTTTAAATGGGATTTTCATGTAAATATTTCAGTGGAATGGTACAACATCTCCATTTTAACTATAATAATATAAAAAGCTTTACATAGTAAAGAGTTGAACATTACAAAGCAATTCAAAAATACCATACAAATCTTTCACTGTAAATAAATAAATAAGCCAGATCTATCCTGAAAGTCTAAATACAAGAGGTCAAATACAAAGAACCAAAATTCAAGTTAATCCCTCTATTTTACACTTTTTTAAGCCAGTTTCCCAGATCACACTTTTCAATGTTTGCAATGGTAAACTGCATCTTTTATGAACTCTGAGCACAAAGAGCTGTGATTCTATACAAAAAGAATGAGAAAGAGATACAGAATTGAATACAAGAAAAAATAGAGGTGGACAGAGAAAGCAGTCTTAGAATTCCTAAAACATTCAGTCATCTAGACAAGAGATCCCTCCAGAGATCATGACCTTGGTATATTTATTTTCTGCAATTTTCTATGTTGCAAATGGTGGTAGAAGAGAATTAAGTACTAGGGCAATATGAGTTTAGTAAAAAGGGCATAGGCCATCACTGACAGAAAATATCTATAACATTTTCAACCACTTTTCCTCTTCCCCTGTTTCTGAGAGTTCAATATGTTTGACTTTATATGTTTTAAGTTATATTCATACCCATAGGCTATGAACATAAACTTGTACATGCATAGAATATTAACATATATTTATCAGATTTTTTTTTACTCTCATCCATTTTGAAATATCTAAAATTTTCCCTTCTGAAAGATGTAGTCGACTAACCAACAATTTTTTTTGCATATGTGTTGCTAGTTAAGTTGTTAGTGTTGTCATTTTCAAGAGAAATCCTATCCTGGGAACACAGAGTATCTTACTTCCTCTGTAATTTTTATTAGAACACTACCTTTCGTAGAGGTCTGTTTCGGAATGCCACTGCAAGTTCTAGAAAAATTTTAGAAAATAGATTATTCACTTTTTTTCATAGATAAAAATCTAAAACCAGAGACAGAAGGCAACTGCATTTTATCAAGAGAAGAAGTGTGTTTCCATACAAATTGTGGAATTAATTTGATTTTATATGCAAGACTTACAGGGTTAAGAAAAGAAAACTAAAGGAAGGAAAGCACATCATGGACTGTAAACAAACTGATGAAACACAATCTTCAGCTCAGGAAATTGCGAAATATGAATAACTAAAAACTAGAAAGGTAGACAGTGGGGAGTACATTTCTTTTTTTCATATACAAGATTTCACTCTAATCAATAGTCAGAGAAGAGGTACTGGAATAAAAAGCTATTTGTCTGACAATATAGCAAAATGAGATCACTATTGTGTTTTTTTTTTCTTTATTGCTAGCTGTAAGCTGTATTTTTTTCAATATATAGAGACTTTGTTCTCAAAATGAAGCACATAGCAAAAGGCTTGAAGAATCTGAATGTATGCAGATGTTTTTCATTTCTGGTGACAGAATGGATTAAAAACATAAACTATAGCAATCACAGGAATATGTCTCTGATCCTGTGACTTAGTTATCAATTGTTTTGTAAGTGTTTATCATCTTGCTAACCCTTTCTTTTTCTATTAATAAAGTAGAGGCAATGAGTATATGCTCATCTCATAGCCAATGTAGATTAATTGATATATTGAAATATGCTTGACTTGGAAAGCGAGAACTGTATAGTATTACATTTACCTCCTATGCTGATGCTGAGCTCTTTCTTTTTCTTTTTTTTTTTTCCAAAACATATTTTGAGTAATGATTGTTCAAGTGATATAATTTTAATACTATTTATGACAGATGATGTAATTGCTGTAATATCTTCGATGATGCCCCAAGTATTTTCACTGTATTGATGATTTCTAAGCTTTTTCAAGGTACTGGGAAAAAGATCTGGCATTTCAACTTAAGGAGAAAAACAACACAAAATACATACATTTTCACAGACCATCTGCCATTCCGAAAATTATCTGCATTCTTAAAAATTTTATTAGTGCTGCTTTAGATAAGAAATTTCATGTCACTTTACACTAGATAAGGTCAGCATATTTTGCTCACAAGATAGTCAAATGATCAGCCTTACTTTTCTACTTACTCTGATGAAATAGCCTACATATCTGCCTAAATACAGATGAAGCTATTATAATTGCATTTGATGATGCTAAGTTGTAATGATCAATATCTTTGATCTCAAAATCTACCCTTCTCCTTTCACTCAGGTCACCCAAGCAGGGTTGATTGGAAGGACTTGGTTGTGTAAGAGACTGAAGGTCATCTGTGGTACCTTATCGTCTTGCAGAGATTTTAATTTCACTCTTGTCCTTTCCTTGCCAATGCTTCTGTTCTCACTGCATCAACAAAATAAATGACTTTTCCTTTGTCAACTTCCTATTTTGTCTTGAATTCATAAATACAGGCATTGGCAACTTATTACAGGCTAACTAGAAGATTTTCCTATATGGCATGAGACTAATATTTATATTGTATATACCACAGCATAACTTACAGAAAAATATGTGTTTTATTTGGTATCAGATCAATTCAGAATTTGGGAAGTGTCATACAATTGCACAGTACTGAATGCCCAGCCTTTGGGTTGAGTATCCTTTGTGCCTTCAGACAGACAAAACCTTTTCTACGGATTCTCATTTAGACCTGTATGCAGTCACCTACAGGGATAGACTTTCATGAACACATACTTGTTACATGCACTAGCCATTTGCCTTGGAAAGGAGATGAGTTTAAAACCACAGCAGAAATGCATGGATCTAGAAGAATGTCTAAACATATCTTGATGTTGAAGAATTTTCTTTTATTCATATGAAAATGAAATTAAATCATCCTCCTTAATGTTGCTGATTTATTGATATCTTTGTAACTGTAGATGTATAGGGAGTGATAGTGGTTTTTATTAAACTAGACAGGGTTTTAGAAAGAAACAGACAAATCTTTGAAAATACCATTCATATACCTATGTAACAAACAAACACCAGATTCATATTTGTGTTATTAAACCATTCTTGTGATTTCTACTTGCACTTTCAATACCATGCTCAACCTCAAATAACCTTCAGCCCTTTATGACAATTACTGCAGAGTTTCACAAAGATTTCACAATAAATTTGATTCTATCTGTAGCTACATGCAGCTACAGATAGAGACAAGGCAGAATAGAGCAAAAGAAAAGAAACAATGAGAATATCCTCTAGTTTCAAGCACAGTGGTATCAGAGCACACTCAGTGAATATCCAGTTTGCCAGTATTGGTCAAAGTCAGGATCTTTAGAGATAAGATATATATTAGTATATCATATATTAAATATACTAATATATTAATATAAACATACAAAGTATATATTAGTATATTTTAAAGACCTATATATAGGTCTTAACAGCATCTGCCTTTTTCAAATTGTAAAAATGAAGAACAATCAGACCTGGTAAAACAGTAGTTTTCAAGAATTGAACATCAGATCAAAGAAAGAATAACTATTTTGATTTTTTCTTTACGCTTAGTATAGTGGAACCTATTGCAAAGTCTAATCACAACAGGAAGGTCTTTGTGATTTTCCCTGGTATATCATGCATAATTTTCTAGAGAGGAATAATTAAAAATATGTTTGTTTTTGTTTTTGTTTAGTTTAGTTTTTTTTTTTTTTGGCCAAAGCTTTTTTTGATATTTCCCTGCATTTTTGGTATATTTGGTCTTTCTGTTTTATAATACACTACTACTTAATAATAATAGAAGAAATGGTCAGAATCTTTGGTCTTTTTGACAAGTCTTTGGTCAAAAATTATTTGAACTGAACAGATTTTTTTTTCAGTAACTGCAAACACTCAAATTGCAAGTCAAAAATAATTTGTGTTCAGTTGCCATTATCTATCTGAAGTACAATATTTTTCAGTGATTTCTAGGTTATTGACTCAACAGTTGTGGTGCTATTTCATATTAGCTATGTCTGAAAAAATAATTTACAAGGAATACACTATTCCTTAAAGCTAGTTTTTTTTGCACTTTGGCAACATTTGTAGATTATGGTCTCTCAGATGTATTTTTCAGCTGAATATATTTCAATATATAGACCCACATTTGAGCACCTTTTCGTTGAACCGTTCATTGGAAGTTCACTTGCAGAAATTCTAAAAATTCTTATGAAATTGGGCAGAAAGCTGAAATGAGTTGCTTACAGGAAAGCTAGTCATGGGAGCTTTTATTCACTAGGTCAGCTTCTGTCACAATGTTTTCACTAACCAACTCGGTAAAACACAGTTTGTAGATATAGTTGTGTTGTGGTGATTTATTATCAATTTGATGTGCCAAGTGTTTGTGAAGCAGGTAATAGATCAAAGCCAAGGACTCTCTCTTATATAATTATAGACCTAATTTCTCTTTTCATTTGTCAGTTCAAATTAAGTACAGCCTCATGTAATTATGAAACTCAGAGGTTTCATGTAGACATTCAAATTCTGTATATTCCATGAAATATAAAATACACATAGAATGGTGGGAAGATTCCACAGAATTTAGCAGAAATTTGTCTTGACTTTTGATGTTTTCTTACATCTTTAAATCTAGTAACTGTACCCTTCATATAAATAAAGAAAAAAACAAACAAACACTGTTTCCAGTGTTTGTAGATAAGTCTGGTTTAAGGATGTCTTTTCTGTTTTTTTTTTCTTATTTCTTTGTTTGTTTCTTTTTGAGAGCATGGAGGAAGACAGATCAGAAGTTCTTTCAACATTCAGCATTCAGTGTAAAATTTATTCACAGTTGTTGTGAAATAGTTATTGATTGACATGGACAACTATCTCATATGCTTTGAAAACTTAGAGAAAGCTTTGAAACATTGTATTAGATTAATTACAGTAAGTAACTTCTATAAATAAAAAGGAGCAGACAGTTTAGATAAATCACAACTTTTTTGACCTACATTGCATGCTTTTACTTCGCATGTTTTGTTTTTTCACAGAGCTTTAGCATTCAGTTTTATTTCATCCACCTATATAGCATAGTTCTTATGACCTTATATTTATATTTATTCAGCAGTTCTTAAAGGATTTTTGCTTTGAGTCAGACTTGAATGTTTTTAACTTCTACTTAAAATGCTAATATTTATATGTAGAAAATTTAATTTCAATCATATCACTCTGAGATTTAGAGAGACTTGTGGGATTTGGTGCATGCTGTTTTGCTAAAGGCAAAATCCTGTCTGCTGCCTTCTGACTTGAATACAACATGCAAATAGAACTGGGAAACCAATCTAAAGGAATAAAATGAGCAGTAGAGTCAGTTCATCTCCTTCTGTTTGACTAAAAGGCAGATTTTCCCCAGAATTTTTTATTCTAATATATGTTTATAGATTTTCTGTTTGCTTACACTGAAAGTTATAGATAAAGAATAGCTCTGAACATAATCACTGAATTTATACTTACTGAAAACTAGCATATGCTGTATATGGTTTGGAACACTATTTGATATTTATGAAGTTCCAGTTTTTCTATAAATATAGAAATTCAGTAATTATTACTGTCACAGAAAAATGATTTCTTTCTGTTGCATTTAGAAAGTGAAAAGATGCTTACTATTCTGTGTTTATGCCATTGTTCATTTCAATTAAAAGCTGTTGGACTAACATTTTTCAACACTTTATATATTTTCCTTAATGCTTGAGAGTTTCTTCCTATCATTTTTTCTGAATCCATTTAATATTTTGTATTCTTCTTGACACTTTATTTAAATAATCAAACACAATCACTGCTGAGACAACTTTTTATTTTTAAAAAAAAAAATCATGATCTTTCAAATATTTAGGAGTGTTTTAATTCTTCACTGAAAACTTTTTAAATGGAACCTAAATTTTGTAAAATATACAAAGCCAAAATTGCAAACATTCTTGTATGTTTGCAATTGAATTAATGCCTGGGACTACAGTCAGCCCTCCAATCCCATGAAGAGTTTTCCTTGTCCCACCATTTAGGCAAGCAAGGGCTCTAAAGCTTCCTGTAAATGTGTACCAAATAAGCATTTGATTCACATCACTGGGAAAAACAGAACACACTGAAAACCCCTGTGAGTAAAGGAGTCTTCTTTTATTTTTCCTCTCATCTTCCTATGACTCAATGGCCCTTCCTATGACTCAGTGGTCCACATAGCTTGCAAAAAGTAGGAGTAAATTTACAGTTACATTAGTTCCATTATGACGCTGAAAATACATATACTTTAACTTGTTTTTAACAATTTTCTGAGATTCCTGAAATGTAATAATGCTAATATTTTATATTAGTGGAAAACAGCAAGACTAACAAGCTACACTAGTTTATATAAATTCAAGAAATACCACCTCTTTTTTTTTATAATTAGCAAAATTAGTGTAGAGTTATGTGTTGATAAGAAGAAACGGAGGGGATTTAGAAATACTTGAAAGTACTTTGGCTTCTCTGAATATGAATATTTACAAAGAGTGGATCTACTTCTGCAGTGTTACCAGCATTGACAGTGGAGTGTAGGAGAGATTCTCAGCTCCCAGGTCTGCATCCACATTGACCTGTCCTCATATGTGGATGAGATTTAGCCATCATTTCTGAAGCCAGGACTGCTTTCTGCACCTAGCTGGAACAAATGTGGCCCCAAGACCCATTTTGAACTAAACTTCAGCCTTCCTTTGTTAGCTCGTCAGTGATTGTCAAGATTCTTTCAAGCTTTACTTTACTTTTCAAAGGGAACATTTGGTTATATTAAAAGAAATGAAATTTAGACTACTCATAAAGGTATCAAAAAGGAATGAATCATTTACTTCTGGAGCTATACTTTGGAGCAATAGAAAGGCAAGTACTTTCATGTAATTTTAGGAAGGAAAAAATATGAGCAAGAGAAGAAGTTTTTTTCTTACTTTGAGTTTGTACAAGAAGGGCAATTAAATGTTCTCTCAATTAATGAGCTGTGCTTCATTGAAGGCTTTGATATAAGGTTTATAAAACTGTCAAAGAGGCTTCAAAGAGTATTTCTTACAACAAAGCCATGACCCAAATCACTCACCATGTTTTGAGTGCACTAGGCATTCTACACCTCAGCTATCAAAAGAGCTAAATATAACTCTAGCATAACAAACTCCCATATAAGATAGCTGATCTGACTCCAAAATAAATTCTTGAAAAAGTAGATTTTAAAAACTTGGAATCTAATCTTACCGTGGAGAAAAGAAATAATGAAGTGAATCACTAACAAGATGTTTGCATTTTTATGAAGATATTTGACATTTTACACTCAGATATATAAAAAAAGCACGTCAATAAATGAATAAATAAAATATACTAAGGTTCTGGCTAATTAAATAGTAAACTAACAGATTAAAAGCAATGAAAAGGATAATTTCTTAAAGCTATTTTCAGGCTATTTGAAAACTTTTGTATAGAGCACAGAGTATGGGTTACTATGTCTCAGTTCCAGTTCTTGTCCTGGCATACTGAGACCATATGCAGCCTTGAGCAGTTGAAATTATAAACAAGATCCACCTCTCCCAACAGTTGTGATTCAAGTTAGGTAATATTCAAGGTAGCCCTGCAACTAGTCTGCTCCTCCATAATGACTGTATGAACATGAATGCACTCTATTATATGATTTCAGAGCCTCCTTAAAAGATAAAGGTTCTAGGCATTAGAATGTAACACAAAGAATATATTAGAAATCTGTTAGTTCAATAGAAAATATTGCATGTTGTTGTTATTTCAAAATTATATGTCTCCAAAATATGTAAAAATAGAAAACAGAAGAGTTACCCTTCTGTGTTACAGTTACTGTTACGATGTCTATATGCACATTTTTTTCAGTCAAGATTATTACAATTATGTAACATATAGGAAATAATCAAAAATTTGTATTCCTCTTCCAGATTCAATATACAAGGCTTTATTTGTTCATTTGTGACCTTATACCCAATGATGGAACTTAGACATGGATTTCATACCCCAATACTGTATTTTGCTAATGCAGCAATAATGCATTTTTTGAAAGTAAATGCAAATAGAACTTAATAGAACTTTGAAAGTTACAATGCATCAATGTGTTTAGATTAGCAGCATATTTCCACATTCTCTAGGTGTCTCTGCTTGAGCAGGAAGGTTGGACTAGATGATCTCTAGAGGTCCCTTCCAACCTTGAAGATACTGTATGTTTGTGTGTGGGGGGGAGGGGGAAGGGTGGTATGTGTGTGAAGTTATGAAAAACTCAGATGCATGGATAGAGATATTATGATTAATTTTCAAGTAAAGAATTATTATCATGAAAATAGCTTTTAAAAATATTGATACATAAATAAACTTGAAAATGGACCTGGGTTTAAACTTTCCACAAATCTCCAACATAGAGAACTGAATCAATTTTATCTATTTCTCGTGCAATTCATCTCTTCTGTGAGTAGCTCATAATTTTGTAATCCATAGATGATATGAACAGAAGACATTTCATTACTACTTTTTGGTCCGATGTTTTGGATTTTGCTTTCTGGTTTTGGACTTAAAACATGGACTAGGATTTGCTTGGAACTTTTTAATAGTGACCTTTTTCATATGCAGGCTTAAAACCTCACATGCTAAATGCTGTGAAGTTATATTGCCTTATAAAAATCAATGGAAAATTTACCATGAACTTCAGTGAAGCTGGATTTGCACTACTAACTTCATTCAGTGAGTCAGCTTTACTAATGCTAGAAATGACAAGGTTGACTTCAGAGATTAGTTAGCTGGATCACACTATTTGACTCACTGTGTTCCAAGTAAATCAATTATTAGGTTTATCTGTTCATCAAAAAAGTACATATTTCTACTAGTACAGTTTTCATGCAAGTGCTTATTTTTTATTATATCTTCTGAGCATCATTTACTTCCTTTTCCTTTGATTGTATTTTTAGGACCACAGAAATAATAGAAAAGCAAAATGATGAATCTCACTTTTATGTTCCGTTAATGTGTTGGTATACAGTCAAGTCTATATAAGATAAGAGCAGAAACTCAGAAATCTGTTATATACCGTCTATCCACAAATCTAAGCACTGGGACTCAGTGGTCATTTGTAAGTTTGGGCTCTTAGTTTTGGTGTAGACCAGTTTCCACACATGGTAAAAAGTCACATGCAGATTACTGGGTTTGGACAAAAGACTACATATTATAAAAAACTCATCCATTTGGAAGTTGTTTCTTTTCCCTTAGACTCTTTCAAATCTGATATTTCATGGTACTGATTGGGACAGAATATATCAAAAACAGTATTTAAAATCTATTTTGGTACTTCTCTTTCAATCTTTTCAAGGACAAACAAGTTTTGAAAAGGTTTACTTTAAATGTATTATAATTCTCTGGCACAGATATAGTCAAGTCTCATGATTTCTCCTATCTACAGCAATAACTAACAGAAAATTGCTGCTATTATGAGAGTTCAAGCTGAAAAACATTTAATTGGTCCTATTGAAATCTTATTACTTCACAAAGGATTAAGTTGCATACTTGAGAGGTTAGACATAAGAGAAGTTTTTATTTCAAACAGATTCCAGTCACTTTCAGAAATCAAAAAAATATATATCCAAAAATTCAACTTGATTCTACTTCCTCAACTAATTTTATCTTTCTCCTCACAAAAGCAGATTTCATGCATATTTACTCCTGACAAAGCAAAAGATAATCCATCTGAAGGCAATGTTATTCATTATTTATTTATTCTGAAAATATTTCTAGAAAATTGCTGAACACAAGTTAAGAGAAAATTATTCATCTTTATTTTAATGTCCCACTTTTCCAGACAGCTCCAATTTTAAAGAAGTCTTATGGAGGCATAGAAGGGAGGGAAATGGAAGAGAAGGAAAGAAAAGAAAGTTTCCATCTGTCACTTACTGTTTTCTTGTAACAGCTGCTGATTTGACTAATGACAGTTGCACAATTATCATTTCACATGTGTCTGATAATGTTCTTTGTTTGGACTGCCAGTTAGCTTGATGAAGTACACTCAACGCTGCTATTCAAGAGTGGAAACCTGCTTATTTATCATCCATGTTTAGAGTGATTGAAGAGCATGAGCTCATATGAGAAACATTTATGTCTCCACTGCAAACATTTTTTGTAGGTTTTCAATATTCCCTCTGAAAATTCCAAGTCTGGAAATCAAAAATGCAGAGTTATAGACCTCTTTTTGGGTACATAAATGTCTTTCTGCATGTATCAATAGAAATGTTCAAGAAAGTATATGTTCATCCAGCTGCCATGCAAATCATTTTATCAGTACTCTTTAAAAGAATAGATAAGAGCAGTCAGTTTCACCATGGCTCTGATCCAAAGCTCATTTAATAGTTATCATTTGCATTATGCCTTGATCTATTATCAAAATACTATGTATACTGATAAGGCTCTCTTCAACACATCAAGATTTGCTTTTGAATCCAGCTTTTTTTTTTTTTTTAATTAAGTTATAAATGCAATTTTGTAGTAATTGAATCATTCTTTCAAGACATTTAGTAATGTTTCCATTATTCTGTCATTATCATATGTGGGAAAGATTGCATACTTAACCCCATAAGAAGTTAAATAGAATTTTAATCTAAATTATTCACTGCTCTCCTAGCAATGAATGCTCTTACAAAATAATTAGACTGTATTATAAATTTAGTGTTAAGAAAAAGCAATCTAATTCGAGTTCTTTAGGGATTATTTTTATAATATAAACCTAATGAAAGCATTCTAACATGCTTTCACCATTCTGTGTTCCAACCTACACTAGCTGATCAGAAAATACAGTTAAAACATCCCCCAAAAAATAAAGGGATTCTTACATTCTTTTTATGAAAATATTCAGCAAAACTAATTCTATATGAGAGCTAATTCAATATATAATTACTAAGACAGAGACCAAAATAAATAAATAATTAAATAAAAGTATCTAAAAGCAATCCAAAGTATACAGCAAATTGGAACATTTACTGGAAACAGTTGTTCAATTGTTCAACAACTTTGAAAATCAGAACCATTTATTATATTGATAGGGATATTACTATGTGAGTAGAAATTTAAGATCTTAAAGTTACAAGTTCTGAAAACCTTGTCTAAGAAAATGTAAGAAATTATTAAAGATAAATATGGGAATATGCTTGTCAACTACAGACAGAAAAAATTACCTATCAATATTAACATTTATTCAGTATGGATGTGTAGACATATTCTGAGGTTACATTTTGCTCATAATTTTCTCCTCTGCATAGATTCTCAATCCATCCTCATCACTGTAATGTAATTGCTTCTGAGTAGAGCTTTACATATTCTGACTAACATCTGTCATGTAGTTCCTGATCTCTATCATCCCTCCGCTACAGAGTGTATGTAGTGCATTATTTTTTTAGGGTTTGGTTTTCAGGAATTTATCTTTTCCATATTTCATTAACTAGCCTTGTAGCTAGACAGTCTGTCAAAGAATCATTATCCACCTCATGCAATGAAATGCTTTTAGGATAGTTTGCCTTACCAACATAAAGTATAATATATAAAATATTCTTATCTATTTTTGGACAGCTGAACTGTAGCTGTTACAAAAAACAATTGCTCAGATGATGTGCTCAACAACTTAAGAAATGGCTGAGAGTCTGTAAGAACTGTCCCTTAGCACCTGTGGCATTTTTACAATGTTGAGTAAAGATTATAGTATAACTCCGGTCCTTTGACACTTCTTTCACTGTAGTTCAAGTTGATTAGCTTTTCTGACTCTCTTACTGGATTCTCTCTAACTTTTATAATATCACTAGTGATATCATTTGTCCCAGATACTTTAACTCTTAAGGTCTTTACAGCTTCTTCATGGCTTAAGGTCTTCTTTTTGACTGCATAAGATAAGACATTTTTCTTTTCATCTTTTTTATGTCACAGAAAGTGGTGAAACTTGTCATGTTTGTCTCTATGCATTCTTGTAGAGCTGCTGGTAAAACTCATCTGCTCTCTGCAGGATGCTATCTCTCCCTCTGTAATTACTCTTTCATCACTGTCTGAGAGGGACATCTGGTGTCAATTATCTGTTTTCTTCTCATCTTACTACAGCTGTTTCTTTTAAGACTATTTTAAATCATTTCTATGTTTCATCATATTTTTGGATCCTTTGTAATCTTTTATTCTCAAGGTCATGCAGAGCTTGTAATACTAAGCAATCATACTTTCTCTCTTTTAATTCATTTTTTGTTTGAGTGTCCAATGTGCATTTACACTACTCTCCAACAACAAAATATAGTCAAGTTCTCCATACTTGTTACAGCTAAAATGAAATATATATATATATTTTTCTGCCTATTAAATTGAATGGACTCCATCCAGCATCTGGACAAGCCCATCTTCACCAGGATGTAAGTAATTTGGTCTTCTGTGTTAACTGTCCTTTCTTAGAATTGATGTTAAAAAAAAAATCTTGGCTAAGGATATGTAGAGAAAATCATTTTACTGCATATTCCAATCAGATATCCCAGCCACTCTATAACCAGTACACTATGTTATTTAATTCCACACTTTGCTTAATGTATTTTACTAGTCTCATTGATTTCAATAGCAATTGCCATTTAATAAAGGACACAGCTAGGTTGAAAGACTGTGTCTAAAAAATCAAGTAAAATGCATTAGCAGTCTACAGAGACATTTACTCTACTAGATTCTCAATCAGACTTCCACTCTTTTAGGTTACAGTAAGAGGAAGTATATAACCATAACCAATACTGCTGAGGCATCTTCTCCAGTTCCAGAATTTTCTGGAGACAAAGTTACCAGGGAACTGTAACAAAGCTAGCAAGAAAAAAATACAGATGTAAAAGCATTCCTAAAGATCCTGCAACCAGTGAAGTTTTGCATCTTGGGCTAATGTCTATTTACCTGAAGTAGATAAGAAAATTGGACAGATGATGGATATTGCAACAGTTTTGTTCCAAACTTGATGTGTGATCACAGAGCAGTCATTAACACAAGGTAAATAACAATCAAAACCTCTCCCTCAGGTGGCTACTTATCTCCTTTCATCCTTTTGTTCTGTAGGGAGGACATTTACTGGTTTTATTTATTTATTTATATATTTATTTATATAATGCCAAATATGAGTGCTTTAGGAGGTGGTTTTGTTTTCTTTTGCTGTTTTGTTAGTGAACAGCTGATGATTCTTTGTGCCAAATTCAGCTGGGTCATTGCACCTTAAGACAAGAAATAAGAAAAAAAGGAGGTTTTCTGACAACTTTGATGAGGAGAAGCCTTATGTTTGCAGCAGTCTTTCATCCAAAGCTCTATCTAATCAAATATTGAAGACATACTAATTTTAGTAAATACACTCAGTTTCATTTGATCTGGTCTGTTTCATGGATGAGGTAGATAATTACCATCCTCACAACTGTGGAAGGTGAACTGATCAAGGTCATCCAACAAACCAGCAGTAGAGCTAGGAAGAGAATCTGAGAACATAAAACTGAATTTTATGTTTGCCAAGAGTGTGTTGCCAAGGACCAAGTTGCTTTAACAGCCTCTTGCAGCCTCATCCTCATAGTAATCTTTTGATGAAAAATCTAGCATATGAACCAAAGGTATGAAATTACATTTTAAAGGTGAATTCAATTCTTCCATGTTACACATGAGAAATGAATTGTCCCTGCTGCATAACACTACTCTTGGAATATGTTTCTTGTGACTGTTATGGAAATGAAAAAGAAGAGATGAAAAATAATCTCCTTCCAAGTTTCTAAACATTTTTCACTATACTAACCCAAAACTTTTATATAGTAAAATCAGGCAAAGCACTGATGCCCTCAGTTTCATGCTTCCTGCTTGTAATGTTCAGTAGCCTCGGGAAACTGGATTGCTCTAAAATATGGATTTTGATTAAAGGGCTAAATTCAGGCCTAGTGTTTCAATTCCCCATTCCTCTCATGCTTTTGACAGTAGATGCTATCATTAGAGGGCCACAATATGGCCAATTAGCAAATTTCATATTCAGAATTTTACCAACCTCCTAAGTGAATCTTTAAGAGAATTTTGTCATTTCATTTGCTGTATAGAGGTAGGAATTGTGAGGGCAAAAGTTTAAAAGAATATTTAAAGTCTAGAAAGGATATAATTAGAGTAATATTCATCAGATGCAAGAGTGCTTTTGTTTATAGTATACGCAAAATTTGATTTCCCTTCCAGATTATGACTGTCTGATCACTGCCTGCTAGGACAGGATGCATGAGATTAAGAAGTGCCAGTGACAGAGAAAAAAGAAAAGCTCGGTCTGGAAAGACTGAAATAGCATCTTGTGTGCAGAAGGCATTGCAAAGCAGGGCTTGTTGGGATCCTGCTCTTTCCTGAGATATGTCTGAAAAGCAAGCTTAGGAACCTATACTTTGCAACATAACATTCAGATCAGACCTTTTAGCGAGTGGGCCAGTTTTCTCTGAAGCTTGATTGTTTGTGAAATGAAAGTGGGTAGGCAAAGTCAAAAAAGAAGGGCTACATCCATTGAGCCACAGTACTTAGACACAGTGCTAAATACCTCTGCTTTGGAAGAGTTGAACTTGATTAAGCTTTACCAGGATTGAAGAAGTGAGCACAGAATAAATCAATGGAGGACAGGTGGGAAGGAGAAGGAACAGGATGAACAAAAAAAGAGCTGAGACTTAATCGATATTTGTCTTGCCTAAAAAAGGAAATATAATGTTCTAAAATAGGAAAGTAAAGGAGGAAGGGTATTTGCTTGTTACTTCTAGTGTAGCTGCTGCATATATTGAGCTAGTGTTGGGACAGTGATTTCACTAATGCCTTTCCTACAATTTGTCATTGTATATTCAAAATGGTAGTAGTGATGCTGTGTGTGAGTAAAAGGAAAAGGAACCCATAAGGACAGAAGAAGTCACACACCTGTACATCTTTATTCTGCCACAAGACTTCTGTGACATGTAAGTCTTGTCTTCACAAATGCTTTCTTTATGTTGGAGATTTTTTTGGGTGTCTGTTATTTTGTTTATTACTGTACATTACCAAACTTCTTAATCTCATTTTGTCTCAATAGAGTCAATAGGTTTTTGTAGTGGAAAATAAGCTCAAAAGCATTTGATAGTGTGTTGATATATATTAGATATTAGGATTTATAGTAAGGGATAGTAGGGATAAAAATGAAAAGGAGGTTAGTAGAAGTACTTACATAACTATATTTATATTTTGGACAATGTGGAAATACCAAAGCTAATGTAATCCTATACTAAAATACTAGCTAAAGTTACTAGAGTAAATCTGTCTTCCACCATATCAGAACTAGGTTTTCACACCTGGCATCATTTTTTTAACATTTATTGAATGAATGCTTAAAATAGCTCACTATATAACCATGCAAGGCATGCACTTTGATATAAATTTGTTTCCCTTGAGCAAATATTCAGTATTATTTCTATAGAACCCTTATTTACAGATTACCATGTCTTGATGTTTTAGGCCTTGTCCAGATCTCAGGAGAATGAGAAATGCTATATTCTGATACTAAATGAGGATAATTTCCCTTCTAAATGCTATGCTCTTAATTTTTTTTGTTTGTCTGTTTCAGATCACAGTTATATGCAATTACTCTTCTTTTATGCTGCTGTTATGTCCCATAATGCAGTGACATGATACCTCCTTTACAATGCTCCATCATCAGTACTCACCAAGCATCAGAAAGTTTAGGCGCACATGAAGCTACTGGCTTCATGCCACTCTGAATTAACTCCCAGTGGATGTCAGATATCTGCACATGAACAGAAGCCTCCGTGAGGAAAATGTTTTCATCAGATCTCCATAGTTTCCAAGGCACCATCAGTCTACGAAGCATAATCCCTCATTGATCTCGAACTCATCTCTCTATAGGACAGAGAATACTAGCACATAGGACTTTAATTCTGTGTACTGTTATCATGAACAATTTGGTTTTTACTATGGATTAGAGGATTGTTTTTTTTTTGCCTGTAGTGCAGAGAGCCATTGTTTACTTTTAATTAGCCATCACCTACAAATAGGACCAATTTGAAGACGTGAATGTCATGTATTTACAAAGGAGTCCTTCTAATCCTGCTCATAAAATTATTCCTTAATTCAAAATAAAACCAATTGAACAACTTTTCAAATGTTAGTTTGTAGAGATACTTTTGATTCCATTAGCTCTTTGGAGCAAATGAGATGACATCCAAACACTTTTCAGTCTGATGATTTGATTCTTCATAAGATATTTTCCTTTCATCATTCACTTTTATATACACAAAAATTATCAGTCTGTACTTTCCTGAACCTTTTGTAAATGAAGATAGATTAAGTAAGATAGTTGATCAGTGTTTGTGAAAATTCTCTTTAAAATGACATCTTTGTAGACAGGAAGAAAGGCATAAAAAAGAAATTGTTTGTATAATAAATTGAAATCTGGCTTGTTGATTTTATATGAAAGCTTTTGTATGTTGATTCCTTTTCAATTATTACACTTAGTAAAGCAGCAGTTTTGTGATTTTCTGGAATTTCATTTCTGTATACTGACAAAGAAATCACTTTTGGTCAGGTAGTGTGGTAATCATCTCTCCCACTCCCAGACTAGCACATAAATTTTTGACCAAAACTAGTATCTTTGTTTCCTCTGCAGTCTCACTTTGCTCAGAAACCCATCTTAAGGTGAGATTAATTCTTTTCTGGACTGTGCCCTTCCCGCCTCTACCTAACAGATGTTTGACTTGAGTTGTCTAAATATAGAGGGGATGAATCATGCCTGCAATCATTGGCTGTAAGACGCTGGTGGCTTGCTATATCACCTCTAGATGTGACTCATAGACCCATCTTGTCCAGCACTGTGGGGTGACCTCAGCTTTTCTGAAAAGTTTGATGTTGAAATGTTGAATGAGTTTGTAAGTGAAAACCAGGAAAAATGAGGAAAATAAAAGCAAAGATTGAAATGAAGTAGTTGAGATGGTAAAAGCAACTTGGGCTGAACAGAGAAACACCGATATGGAAATTCATATAAATCTAAGGAGGCTGATAGGAAACAAATAAGCAGATGAAAGACCAAACTCAGCAAGATCAGGATCAGCCCATCTGAAGGAGTAATGCAGACTCATATGGATCATGACTTCCCTCATAGTACTGTGTGATTTGCTTTAGGAGTAACAAGCATGCTAAAATTCAGGCAATGCACTTCAGTCCTAGACATCTATTGTGTTTATTAGTCTCAAAATACTTGTGTTTTTACAAACTGTGTTTATTCCTCCTAACAGAATCCCAAACTCTGGTCGAGTCCCAAACAAATGTCGCCTTAGAGAGGCAGAATTACAACCAGAAGTTGCACTCTTCTGAGCTTAGTGCTGACAATAAAAGAGAGTAAGACAGCACCACTCTTCTGGCACCGTCATGCATAAAAGCAGCAAGCAGTTGTGAACACAAGTTCATATGGATGAACTTGTATTCATATGGATGCAAGCCCGCCTCAATTGACTTGAGCCAGCAATGGCACAGGAGGAGTGGAGCCAGCTTCCAGACTGAGCAGGCAATATGGATTTGCAACAAATTGCTTCCTTTAGGAAAACAGGACAATGCTGTAGTGATCAGAGCGCTGCAGGGACAGTCAAGAGACTGTCAGAGTCAGAGATCTTTTGTCCTTCTCTCTTTTGTTAAACAAAGCATCATTTTTTCCCCCATTATGTAAAGGGCTAAAGGAAATAGAAATAGGAGGAGGAGGAGTAGCTATTCTAAAATTTTAAAAATAAAATATCTGAGATTGCCAGGGAAGAGCCCTTGAGAGGAACACTCAATGGAGCACTGTTCACAGCAGCCAGGCTGGCCCAGCAGCTTGGATGCCGTCCCTGTGACTCTGCATAAGATCTGAGAAGAGGAGGGAGCTGGAGAAGACTTGCAGCTGCTGGGACCCCATCAACAGCACTTTCTATTTTATTCAAAAGCTTTGGCACAGTCCCAAGTACACAGTCTCTGTGCCTCTGTATCTCTGCCTACTCTTCGTTTTTTCTCTCTCACTCTTGCACAATTAGCCTGAAAGATGCCCAGAGGCAGCTCTTGTCTCTCACTGTTTCTGGGCAGTGCCTAGTACAGAGCTACTAAAAAATAAATTGCTGAGCAATGTTTTCACTTTTTGTAGTATAAAGAACCTTTTTCTAGGTTTTCTGGCTAGTTCTGGAAAGTTCTAACACCAAGAATGAAAGAGGAAAAGTGTTGTTCTACATGGTAGAGCCCACAACATTTTCCCTCAAAGTCTTCATATCCATACCCTTGCCCTAAAAGCAAAATCAACAGCAGTGTGACTCTGTAGCGTAGCACATCTTATACTATCTGTATCTATATCTGTATCTTTATCTATATACCTGTATACCTATATATCTATATATCTATATCTAAATAATAATATCAGAGGTTAAATTTAATTGTTTAGCTATCCATCAAGCAAGCTTGATTACGTCCCTTAGCACTTTCCTGGCTGCTACTTTGGGTGCAGGCAATGAAGCTAAAGCTCTGATCAGCACATCCCAGAAGGCTAATTCATCGTTATAGGTTGTCTAGTATACTTCTGTTAGCCCTTGATTGGACACAGTTGCACATTGTCATATTTAGCAGATCTCTCATTGATGACATCATAAACATAGTTAGCTTGCCACGGTAACAAGGTTCCTCGACAAGTCTTCGTGGAATTCTTTGCCAAGCTCCATCTTCACAGATTAAGAACACTCTTGAAGGAAAAGCCTTAGTGCATTATACTATTGTGCATATAACATTGCTATAGGAACGATTGTGTAGACTGGGCCAGATAGCCTGGCTCGTTGTCCATTTTAATTTCTCACCCACTAAAGCAGGATAATTAGCTAGCAGCTCCCTGCAAGCAAGGCAGCTACAGAGCAAGTACTTCAGAGAGAATATTTGCTAGCCAGATAGCGAGACCGATCATTCGCTCCATGGATGAGAGGTGGTTGACAGGCTCCAAGCTTGCGGGCGTCCCCGCAGAGACAACGTAGGTCTCGGTTGGAGTCTCTCCTCGTCTCAGATCCACAATTGTTTTATATCTGGCGTGTCCTGTCACGTAGGGCCCATACGTGTCAGGAGGCGATCAGAGGG
>JAUBOD010000375.1:0-11441 GCA_032353885.1 Nothura maculosa
GTATGAAATTAGTAGGGTGATTTAAAACAAGTGACTGATGTTATCTGTCAGTGATGTCCATAATTAGTAGATGACCTGTTAAAGAAAATGGACGCAAACTCAGCCAGAGAAGCCTGATTATATAATATTTTCCACCTAGCTCAAGGAGGTGGGGTAAGAGAGATTTACACCTGCTTCCATCTCTTTGCAAGACTGGAGTATCAAAGACTCTCAGTCTTTGTTCTTTGCTGATCCTTTGTTCTTTGGTTCTTTCCTGACAACTTGGTATTATGATCCAATAAAATCACAGGTTAGGATTGAATACTTCAACATCTACTCCTAAATAATTTGAAGTTATGGGAAATGTGGCAGAGAAAATTTTATCTCCTCATAAAGGCAAGAGTTGGGTTTCAAAGCTCCTCAGTTCTGTATCTTAGTCATGCACTGACCAGGCACAAGATTATTTAAAATATTCTGCTTATCAGATGTCCAAAGGTGTTCCAGTATGAGGCAGTGCCCGCTGAATCCACTAAAAGTATTTCCTTCAGACTGAATAGACTTTGGATCAGGTACTGACTTACTTCCTTTTATTAAAGACAAGTAAATCTACTTCTAGAGAAATCTTTGGAATTTGTAGTAAGGTGAGGTGTGAGAATTTCGTCAGATTGGCTGTGATCCTGAGTGTGTGAGTGATCAGCTGAGGTTGAGACGTAACAACGCAGCCTCACCCTCCTTAAAATACTGAAGCCTTCAATCCAAAATGTCATTTTGGCAAAAGGAGAGAGTACTGCAAGGAGCTGAAAACTCCCCATGGGGACTTGGATGGACTTTCAGCATTTCATTTTCTTTATTCTTCTGTGTAAGTTAAAATCTGTTTGACTATATGCTATTGTTTTATATTTTAAGATGTTCTCAGACATATTTGAAATAATAATACTATGTCTTTTGGGGGCTAAAAATCAATATGAATAAATATTTTAGATATATACTTTATGTGGAAATCTCTTACCTGAAAGATAAAATATGAAGTGTCTACCTAGATTTTATAACTTTTTTAGCCTTAAGTCTTAAGTTTTTTAGTTATGAAACTTATGAATGAAATACCTGTTCTGCTAGTCTTTCTACTCAGATGGGTTCTTTAGGGAGAAACCAATAAGAAAACACAGACTGTGATATACTTATTATGTTATATTCTCAGTATTATGCAAGAGCTGTTTGTTTGAAATAACACCTAGAAACTTAGAGTGATTTATTATTTTATTCTTACTGTCTTGTTACATGTCATTCAATACAGAATTAGAGTTAGATTTTCTGGTATTCAGTACTTGCTATTAAGAATCTAAGGGATACAAACACAGGGTCATATAGTTAAAGTGGTATGGGCGATAAATATATTAGTCTGTAAGAGGAACTTTACAAAATATGCCTTGTTATGTTACAAGATTGTACATGCTTTTATATATTTCCCTCATGGTGACAGAAATTTCATTTAGATTTTGCAGTTACATAAAATCCACAGAAGTAAAGAGAGGTAGCTCTTAGGAATTTGGTTCAGATACTGTAGTATAATCTGGCTGAGGGCCTTTTAAACAGCCAAAAGCAAAGAATTAGGATATTAACAAAGTGATTCTAAGGAATAATATTTACATGGAAGAGTAGATTGTTTCTATATTCATTGTAGGCACAAAAACACTGAGTTTTTGAGTAAAAAATGTAGGAGTAAAAACACTGAGGCAAGTAAATAAAATGAATTTTATTCAGACTATTTCACCTAAACACTGAAACAATCCGTATAGAATACATGATTTTTTTTCCTTAAAGTATGAGGAGCCTTAAAAATGTGTAGATATCTGCTTTCAAATACTACTAGTTAATAATTCATCTTTAGTGACAGAGATAGACAGAGGAAAGCAGTGAACTTTTTCACATAATTATGGAGGATTTAAGGTTCAGAATAAAAATATGTATGGAGAGAAAAATGGTATATTACCTGGAAATGTCAAAGAAGCATTTCCTGTAAAAACAAGAGATGAATTACAGGAAAGAAAAGGAAATAATAAAAGGAATAAAAGGAATAAAAGGAAAGAAAGCAATCTACAGGTTTCATTATTATTATTTTTTCAAATATCTATGCACATTTTGGGGTAGAAAGATAAATATGTAGAGAGAAATTAAAAAATAATACTAAAATAATAAAAAATAATACTGAAAGATAATATGGTATGTAGAAAAAACTCCTACTATACTCATATATTGTGGAGTATACTCATATATATATATATACTCATATACTCATATACATATATGAGTATACTCATATATACTCATATTGAAAAATAGAGAAAATAGCAAAATCATAATATGAAAGCAGATACTGTAAATGGATATAAAAATATCTGAACAAAAAGGAGCCAAAATGGCTCAATGAAACAAAGCTAAAATGTTTGTGTATAAAAAGATGAAAAAGAGTAAAAGGACAGTAAAAGGGACAGCGGAGAGGAATGAACCGTAACACACACAAAAATTAGCATTATAAAAAGTATTTAATTAAAATAGCCACTGAAGCAAGCATGAACAATGCTAAAACAAAATTACAATAATAACAATGTCCACAGGTAGCAGCACTGGCTTCATGTCCCTAATGCTCAGCTCAGGGGCAGCAAGCACCTCACCCGCCTCTCTGCCCAGCTCCTCAAGTGACCCCACAAGTGAGCTCACTAGCACCAGCAGCACCACTGACCAGGACTCATTCAAGGCGTCCCAGCAAGCCACAACAATGTTCTCCTCCAGGGGAAGCCTTGCCTCCACGCTGGAACACAGCACAGGCACCCAAGCAGCAACTGTCACCATGAGTTTGCTCAGCCCAAGAAGCACTACTGAGGAGGATGGGACTGCCTTGGTGTCCTCGGGGAGCGCAGCGCCTCCCACAGATTCCAGCACCACTCCACACTCTAACACGGCTCCTCCAAGACAAGGCAGCAGTGGCATCACAGCTCAGGCAAGCGGCTCAGCAGCTCACGAAGACACCAAAATGCCCCTTCACCTCCCCACTACATTGCTGGACATGGTATCCCATGGGAAGCCAGAGACTGCATATGTCACAATGGAGCCTGTACACACTAGCTCTCAAGGGCACTTTGCAGTGAGGTCCAAGACCGTGAGCTCCAGGGAGCCAGTGTCTGCAGGGAGCCAGGAACCAAGCACTTCCTTCATAACCAGTGGGCCCGAATCTACTGCGACAAGTCTGACTGTTGCCAGTGGCAGCACTGGCTCCATGTCCCTAATGCCCAGCTCAGGGGCAGGGAGTGTCTTGTCCACCTCTTCGCCTCACTCCTTAAGTGCGCCGGCCAGCAGGACACAGAGCAGCACCCCCAGCACCATGGAGCAGGGCTTGCTCAGTGCATCCCAGCAAGCCACAGCAGTGTCCTCCTCCACTCGTTCCTCCAGCCAGGGCACAACGCACCCTGGGTCAGGCACGCTCACAACAGAGGGGCTGATGAATAGTTCTGCCACAAACACTCCCATCTCACAGACATCTGGTTCTGGGCAGCCTGGCATCTCCATGAGCCCAGACAGCACCACGGCAAGCCTTGCCTCCACACTGGCACACAGTGAAGACACCCTGGCAGCAGCCATCACCTTGAGTTCTCTTAGTCCAAGAAGCACTACTGGGGAGGATGGGGCCGCCTCGGTGTCCCCAGGGAGCCCAGCGCCTCCCACAGATTCCAGTGCTGCTCCATATCAGATTACGACTGCTCCAGGACAAGGCAGCAGTGGCACCACAGCTCAGGCACGTGACTCAACAGCTCAGCCAGATACAAAGATGTCCCTTCCCCTCCCCACTACATCACCGGACATGGCATCCCATGCGAAGACAGTGACCACACATATCTCAACAGAGCCTGTACACACTAGCTCGCATGGGCACTTTGCAGCGAGCTCCAAGACCATGAACTCCAGGGAGCTAGTATCTGCAGGGAGCCAGGAACCGAGCACCTCCTTCATAACCAGTGGGCCCGAATCTACTACGACAAGTGTGGCCATTGCCAGTGGCAGCACTGCCTCCATGTCCATAATGCCCAGCTCAGGGGCAGGGAGTGTCTTGTCCACCTCTCCGCCTGACTCCTCAAGTGTGCCCGCAAGCCGGACACAGAGCAGCACCCCCAGCACCACTGAGCAGGGCTTGCTCAGTGCATCCCAGCAAGCCACAGCAGTGTCCTCCTCCACTCGATCCTCCAGCCAGGGCACAACGCACCCTTGGTCAGGCACGCTCACAAGAGAGAGGCTGATGAATAGTCCTGCCACAAATAACGCCATCTCACAGACATCTGGTTCTGGGCAGCCTGGCAGCTCCATGAGCTCAGACAGCACCAAGGCAGTAGCCATCACTTCGAGTTCTCTTAGTCCAAGAAGCACTACTGGGGAGGATGGGACCGCCTTGGTGTCCCCAGGGAGCCCAGGACCTGCCACAGTTTCCAGCGCTGCTCCATATCATATCACAACTGCTCCAGGACAAGGCAGCAGTGGCACCACAGCTCAGGCGAGTAACTCAATGGCTCATGTAGACACCAAGATGCCCCTTCCCCTCCCCACTACATCGCCAGACATGGCATCCCATGGAAAGACAGAGACCGCATACATGGGAACAGCGGTTCCATGTGCTAGCTCGCATGGGCACTTTCCTACTGCAACAACAAGTTGCACAACAGGGAGCTCCACAGCAGCGTCTACAGGGAGCCAGGAACCGAGCACCTCCTTCATAACCAGGGGCACCGAGTCTACTGCGACAAGTCTGACCGTTGCCAGTGGCAGCACTGGCTCCATGTCCCTAACGCCCAACTCAGGGGCAGGGAGTGTCTTGTCCTCCTCTCCGCCTGACTCCTTAAGTGCGACGGCCAGCCGGACACAGAGCAGCACCCCCAGCACCACGGAGCAGGGCTTGCTCAGTGCGTCCCAGCACGCCACAGCAATGTCCTCCTCCACTCGTTCCTCCAGCCAGGGCACAACGCACCCTTGGTCAGGCACGCTCACAACAGAGGGGCTGATGAATAGTCCTGCCACAAACACTCCCATCTCACAGACATCTGGTTCTGGGCAGCCTGGCATCTCCATGAGCCCAGACAGCACCACGGCAAGCCTTGCCTCCACACTGGCACACAGTGAAGACACCCTGGCAGCAGCCATCACCTTGAGTTCTCTTAGTCCAAGAAGCACTACTGGGGAGGATGGGGCCGCCTCGGTGTCCCCAGGGAGCCCAGCGCCTCCCACAGATTCCAGTGCTGCTCCATATCATATCACGACTGCTCCAGGACAAGGCAGCAGTGGTACTACAGCTCAGGCGAGTAACTCAATGGCTCACGTAGACACCAAGATGCCCCTTCCCCTCCCCACTACATCGCTGGACATGGCATCCCATGGAAGGACAGAGACCGCATACATGGGAACAGCGGTTCCATGTGCTAGCTCGCATGGGCACTTTCCTACTGCGACAACAAGTTGCACAACAGGGAGCTCCACAGCAGTGTCTACAGGGAGCCAGGAACCGAGCACCTCCTTCATAACCAGGGGCACCGAGTCTACTGCAACAAGCCTGGCCTTTGCCAGTGGCAGCACTGGCTCCGTGTCCCTGACATCCAGCTCAGGGGCAGGGAGTGTCTCATCCCCCTCTCTGCCCAGTACCTCAAGTGCGACCGCCAGCTGGACGCAGAGCAGCACCTCCAGCACCACTGAGCAGGGCTTTGCCAGTGCATCCCAGCAAGCCACAGCAATGTCCTCCCCAGCTCCTTCCTCCAGCCAGGGCACAACGCACCCTGGGTCGGGCACGTTTACAACAGAGGGGCTGATGAGCAGCCCTGCCTCAAGCACCCCCATCTCACAGTCATCTGCACTTTCCAGTCCATCACCTTCACCTACTGGAGTGACAGCCTCTTTCAGCTCATCTAAAATTTTTTCTTCTGTGTTTCCTGTGTCTCCTCTTAATTCTGGTAATTTCTCCTATTTTATTTTTATTGAATTTTTAATATTATGTAATAGTCTTTTTTATTCTTGTATTCTCTTTTTTTAGTTTTTTTTTTTTACATTTTTTTCATAATATAGCTACTAGCTAAAAAGGCTTTTTTATTTTATATTTTGATTTGGGATACTTTTATTTCTTATTGTATGCTCATTTCAGTAGGTTTAAAATATTTTTTTTTGGGTATATTTTAACAATTTCTTTTATTTTTAACCTGCATAACATATATTCTATCTTAGTTATTTTTTTACTTAATAACCTGTAGTTTCTTAGGTATTATGTCTTTTTACCACATCAATATTCATTTTTTTATTTTTATGTATATTTCTATTTTCTTTTATTTTTCAGTATTTATATATTACATTACTCATAATTTTATCACATACTTATTTACAGAAACAACTACTCACCTTTTGACTTCTAAACCAAAACTACCTACAGTAATCTCAACTACACGGTTTCTCTCTCTAAGTACTGGTTTACGCAATAATACTACCAGCCTTAAAACTCCAGTTTCTACTAAGAGTCCCATTCAATTCACATCTATAAACGCCTCTTTACCAGGAATCTGCAGTGAGTATTTTGAAATTTAGTCTTGAATTTGTGAGTTAAAATATTTTATAAAGTGTTACATAATTTAGTAGAATCTCAGTTGCACTCTGTAATTTAACTACGAACAATATTTCCTTTAGAATGAGACTTTCAGTCAGAAATGTGGGTTAATGCATTAACATACTTAACCCAAAAACCCTTGGTTGCAGTCTGTAATTTCATCTACATTGGCAGGTGTTGCATTTGTTCACAGTAGTGTGCAAAAAAGGTAAAACGTTGCATAGGCAAAGTTATCTTCACTGGTACTGAAGCTGCTGTAGCTAAATTAAATTCCGGAATTCCTTTTAGAGACAGTTCACTTCGTGGAAGAAATCCCAGGTTTTTTTTTTTTTTTGGAGCTCTGGCAGGTCTTGGATATTTTTCCAATAATTCTTTCCTCCTGTGTGAGGGTGCTTGCCAGTTGGCTACCTGTTTATTCAAAGACTAGGCAGTAATGATGCTCTTTCAATTTGTAATAGAGAAACAGTAACAGTAAAGAAAGAAAAGATAATACAAACCCTTGCTATTTTAGACAAATCAAAAATACAATGTATTTGGGGGGATATGATTTTCATTGTCAGAGTGAAATAGTACCTTTGATTTTGAAAGCAAGAGCTAAGTTGTTATTCGTTCTTGGAGCACAGTGCTTTTGGGGCTTCAATGGGAGATGTGCACAGATATGATAAGGTAGAATTTGGTCTTTCACAATTATTCAGGAGCATCACAGAGACTTATATTGTGCCTTACATGGTCGATGTACATTAGTGTATGATTTGCATTCATAGAGCAAAGAAGGGGTTTTATTCTGCTTTCATAGGGGACTGGGGAAAAGGGCTGTAATTGACCCTCAGAAAATTCACAAAGATTTGTATTTGCTTATTTGGTGGTTTTTTTTCTTTTCTTCAATGTGAAATGAGTAGAATTGTAGAAGTGAAGTGCAATGAACTTCTCTCACCTAGCTCCAAGAAACTTTCTTTGTTTGCAGTGCCAGTGTCCATCGAAATTCAGAATGTGACTGGGAAAGCAATACAATTTCGCTGGATCATAGAAGGTGACAATAGAAGTAGCTCCTACAATGTTTCCCTCATGGATGGAAACCAGGAGATCAATAAAACCACAACAAGTGAGACAAAAATGACATTTGACCATCTGCTTCCTGGTCATGTATACACAGTATCTGTGCAAGTATTACCTTGTGCTGAGAAGAGCAGGACTTCAGTGACTGTCCAAACAGGTATTGTCCAATCATCTCTTGGTAATGAATACTCATAGAATGTCTTTATATTGTAAGATATGAGTCTGGTTTCATAGGCTTTTAGTCCTGTAAGTCATATATATTTATTCCGCCCCTGCACTTTGTAAGGGAGTATTTGGATAGAACAGGAATTCAAGTGCTTATTTTGTAAAATTTCTAACCATACTATATTGTTGAAACAGATAATTTTGCAAATGTTAGGCAGTTTCAGTTACAAATTTAACACAAAATATTCTGGTAAAGTTTAGGTTGTGTATTATTTTGTCAATGCAGGTAAATACTTCATTGTCATTGACATCTTTGTAAAATTTAATCCTACAGACATTGTGATAAACTTTAATTATAGCACTGCACTACATCATAAAAATCACTCTTAGTTCACTGCATCATTCTTAGTTGAGAAGACTGTTCTTTTCTGTCTGTTTTTCTAAAAACTTTCTGAAAACATCATCTAATAGCGAGCCTAAAAGTATCTACACCTAATGCATGTCAATCTGCCTATAGGTCAACACTGCCCTCTGGCTTTTATTACTCTCTTCATTTTCTCTCTTTTTGTACTTCTTTCCATGGCATAATTTAAACATTTTCACAGGCAGCGTGCTCATCCTTCGTTTGTCAGATTAGACAAGCCATGCTTTTCTAGATTTCTGCCTCCTTTTCTTGGGCAACCACTGCCACTCTTCATATATTCTGATTAGAGATCACCCTCCCTGAACGTGGGCAATAAGGATTGCACACAGAGTTCAAAGTTATGCTACTGCTTTTACAAATATTCCCACCTCTATTGTGAATCTATTGAGTGATGCATCCTAGGATGACATAAGCTTTTTCCATAGCTCCCTCGCAGCTGATAAGCTCAGGTCCTAAAGTCCTCTTCTCTTTGATGTTTGTGCTAGACAAACATCAAAGGTTAGAAAAGACATTTCTATTATTAATCCTGAAATACACAACTTTTAAATTTTGAACCAGTAAAAGTCACACCGGTATTATTGCTCCAGACTTTAGTTTCATCTTCTGGAAGATAACTAAGTTCACCCCTGTATAAATCATTAAAGCATCAACACATTTTATGAGATCACGTCTGCATTTTGTGGCAAGCATTGTAATGTAAATGTTGAACAAATTCTATACTAAAACCAATTTTCAGGCAACACAACTTGTAATATTTCCTTAGGGCTACTTCTTTCAGTGCAGCTGATAGCTGTATCCCCATTAGTCAACTCATTTAGCTGCATCTTTTCCTACTAAAAAAGTACTACATGGCTTTTCTATCATCTGAAAAGATTTAATCAGCCAATCAAAGGAAGTTACTAGGTTAATCTGGCATGATACACTTTTGATACAACAATATTGCCTTTTATCGTGTTTTCTAAAACAAATAAACAAAACATCAACCATAGCTTTGTAGTCTTAAGCCTTACAAGAAAAGCGTTTGTGAGCTAATTAAAAAAGCAATAAAGACCAAGTCATTTGGATTTCACTTTGAGTGTGGAATATCATGCTCAGTTTTGTGAGAGCAGCTTGTATTTCATCCAATGAGCAACTCTTTAAAAACTCTAGTATCACCCTCTACTGCTGTTTTGATTTATCTAAAGTAATTCAGATAGTTAGTCTAGACAAGCATACTGACATTCTTGGCCTTCATGATGCATATGATTTTCAAAGGAAATTGCAGATGATTTTTACTTCTGAAAATTATACCTACAGGTTGCCTTAATTGTATAAACACATACAGCACAACCTATATCTTTTATTCTGATCGGAAATCAGAGTTCTGAACATAATGTCATTAAAGTGCTCAAATACTACCAACCCAGCACCTGCCTTTCTTGTGATATACTCCATTTTTACAGCCTGCATTTCTAAATTCTCACAGGGTGAAACAGCGTGCTGCTTAGGTGACGTCTTGATTATGAATCAACTTTTCACCTACTTCAGTTTAGAAGAATGATGTGTACAGAAGGCTTTTAAACACACTGCTTTCTTACCTGTAATAGTCATCAATGCACAGAGAGGCAATTGTCTTGTTTCATATTTATTTTACAGATCCTGCTTCCTGTTTCAGTGAAACTGAGTTTTGCTCACCGCAAAATCATGGCTGTACTGACTTAAAGTATACTGTGTGCTCAAGTAAGATTTTTAACATTTTAAAATGTATTTATTCATAACTATGGAGTATCATTTTGCAATGTAGTCTCTTCCAAGAGTATTTAGTCATCAGTTTATTATGTCAGTTCAGATAAACAGCATACCAAGTCTGCACTTCTTTGGCCATAAGCCAAAAAAAATGCCTCCATCAAACTTCAGCATCAGTTTCCAGCACTGTTTTTAGACTGGACTTCTCTGTGTAAAGTATACTTTTGACTGAGGGCTTATCCACTTAGTACATGCTCAATATCTTGCAGAATTTAATAGACTGATTTTGTTTCTGCTGAAATCAATGGGAGAGTAGCCGTTGATTTAAGCAGCAGGATATGCCTTGAATAATACAGGCATGATTAACAAGCTGTGAAGATGGCAATGGGGGACAGGCTTGAAGAGGAAGAGAATTCATCTCTGAAGGATCAGAAGCCAGTGCCTTAGACACACATACATGATACACTTCTTTCTTATTTTTTGATTAGTTTTATGTTTTTATCAATTAGCACTATAAATTAATAGCATGAGATAACAAAGTCCAACAACTGATTGTAGAATGACATCTTCTGGGATTCACCTTTTTTTTTTCCAGATTACCAAGCATTTGCCTGCAGCGCTTTGTTAAAAAACAAGACATTTAATCATGCACTTTATAACTCTGATAGTGAAGACTACAAGACATTGTCTGAGAATATCAGAACAACAGTAAGTTGTTGTAACTAACTTCTTTGCCATCATGAATTGACTAAGAAAATTCTTGTAACTAGCAACATCATTCATGCAGACTCATAGTTAAATAAAAATTTACATAAAAGAAAAAGAAAAAGCCTCCTTGATAAAACAGTATATGAAGCACTTGCTCAACCAGAATAGCCATGAGAGAGGGAGTGAAAACATTGTCCAGTGAGGAGGTGTATGTCCTCATCCAGTCTTCAAATGTAAAATATTTATCAAGATGTAAAGAAGTACTTTAAAAATCTCTTTTATAAATATAGAAAATGTCCCATTCTGTTTATTCTCTCCCACCTTGCTAAACAGATGTGTGTGGAGAATGAAAAAGACTAATGTCTAAAATAATATTTGAAAACATACCTGGAGATATGGGACCTTTACACATGGGTACTGTTACTTCAGGTTACTGTGAATTTGCTCTGTGGTAGCAGTTATTGGAATGCAGGAGTTCCAAAGGGGAGGGAAGTGAGGAAAGAAAAAGTTGAGGAACAATGAAGAGCCTAGTAAAGGTGACATGGATTAGCAGCAGTCTGCAGCTCATCTGCCTTCCACTAGGTGTAAAGGAAAAGACTAGTAATTTATACACCTGTTGGGAAACCTGATTTGAGCCAGTTGGAGAAATGTAATGAGACTGATGTAGACTGCTTTTAAATAATGAAAAGTGAAAATCATTTTTGTTAAGACGATCATATCTTTTAGCCAAAATCTCAATGGATTTCATGAGCAGTAACT
>JAUBOD010000375.1:14052-24795 GCA_032353885.1 Nothura maculosa
TTAAAAAAAGATCTGGTAGAGGAGATGAAAGGTAAATTTGAGGTGAGGTGGTTTTACACATCTATTTTTCCTTGTCAAAAAGGACAAGGCTGGGCAAAAGTGTGCCACAATGTTGTCTTACCTTCTTCATACGCCAAACGTGGAATCCACTGACATCAACATGAAGGATCCTGTGGTATTAGACTAGGCTTTGTTTTCTTTTACAATAATTTAAAAAATGGTTTTCAACTGCTTTCACCTTATGCGAGTTTACTCCCACTAAGGTGTAAGTTGCAATAACTTACATAAGTAAGTTGCAATCCCAATAAAGTTAGATTTTTTTTTAAACTGTGATGTAATTTTCTTCTAGGGGCACATTCTTAAATAATAAAGGGTAGTATATTACTGTACATGTTTTCACTAGGATTTATGTATCATCTCAAACCACTTCTGCTTGCACCTGCATGTTTTGTCAGTATGCCAGTACCCACCTTTCATGTAGGGGTACTGAATATTCTGAGGCCCTGTCTCCTGACTCTTGAACTACCTGGGCTCTTTGTCTCTGTGGATTGCATCATGTCTAGGCAGCAAAGGTTGGAGCAAGGAGGCAGCCAGAACTATAGAACTATATATCACATCTGCTGCTGGGGGACGTCAGCAGACAAATGATCTCAGCATAGTGGCGGAGCACAAACTGCCGTCTTCTGGGTGAAATCAGTGTTATTCTATTTTTGTATACCATTCCTATGCTACAGCACAGCTCCTGGAGAAACCCTGCTGAATATCCTGGTTAG
Organism: Nothura maculosa; assembly: GCA_032353885.1. NCBI lineage: Eukaryota > Metazoa > Chordata > Aves > Tinamiformes > Tinamidae > Nothura > Nothura maculosa. Next base: position 14,826 of record JAUBOD010000375.1, read on the forward strand.
ACTGAAAGGGGAATGACATCAAGGCATTGGCCTCTCCACACACACAGGCTGATTTGGTTCAGTCTATATCATGACACCAATGAGGAAGGTCACAACTTCAGTCTTCAGCTTAGTATTACCAGTATTACAGTTGCGCGCAGTATCTGCTTGGCTGTTCCTCTGCACAGGTCTGGGGTTTGGAGTCCAGGCCCACTTCACTGAAGGAAACTTTCTGTGATTAGTATTTGTTAAAGTTATTTTATCTGGATTTTAAACATAATGTACTTTCGAGCTGTATTCTCTGCACGTAGTCAATGGTGATACATTCTATCAGTAAATGTGAGTACCCTAGTGAGCTGTGCATTGAAAATGCAAATACACACTCCTGCTGATGTTAGTATTGCTTTCTTTTTTTTTGTGGGGGGAAGGGGGGTGGAATTTGCTTTGAACAGCAAACTCTCTGTGTTATTAAACTCTTCTGATATCCGTGGAAATAATGTTGAACTGAAAATCAGGTACAGCAGGCTTGTACCTGTTCTTTTCATGCAAAATATCTTTTAAAACTCTGAATAAAAGTGCTATTTGAAATGATTCTTCAAGAAGTTTTACAAATAAAATCTCTATTTTTATAATTTTGCATTCCTAAGGCATCTGCTGTTATTTTCTTGGGTAATTTGGAACCTCTTCTACTTGCAGGAAGGGGAGGGGAACAGTACTATTAAAGACAAGACTAACTTTGCTGCAGTATGGGATTCAACAGAAACACAGTCTCTTTGAGCTAGATTAAACAAGAAAAAATAGATCTAATAGGTATGGCCTTATCTTTTCCCTTACTGGTGCTGTCACCATCTTTTGTTGAGCTGGACAGACGTGGGCTGTGCTGGGAAGGTGCCGTGATACATCTGACATTGTAGATTGCTGTGGGAGCATGGGAACTATACCTCCTTTAAGGGAGAGGAGTGAGGGAAGTGGACATGTCCTGATACTAAATAATCTGTTGGGAAACAAATGTCCAAAAAAAAAAAAAAGTCTCCCTCCTGCTCTTGTCCATTTTGTAAGCCAGGTGCTAGGGGAACACAGGGAACTGACAGATGAGCACTGGGAAGCCACAGGGACAGTGTTTCCCCCTGGCTGTGGCCATGGCTCATGCCATGTGCTGAAGGACATGCATCTTCACTTTAAAGTTGGACAAGACAGTGCCAAGAAAGGCCCAATCTGGAGCTGATGTGAGTCAGTAGCTTAGCTTCAGTGATTTCAGCAGGGATTTTTTACTGACTTACGCAAGTTTACTTCTTCTTGCTTCCCAAACAGCATGAAAGTGCTATGGGACTTTTCTAAGTATATAGTAACCTATACACAGAGCTTTACTCAGCATGGCCTGGAAAAATGGTGTGAGCTACAGGATTCAAGTGTGGTTAAGACCTTGGCAGCTGATGCCAGGAAGCAAGCACTAGATATCAGGGTCACCACAGAGCTGTTTGCTTTATGGCCTTGAAAATAATAAAAAAAATGTACAAGCTGAAGAGACTTCAAACACTCAGTCCTGTATACCCAGATTGCCTGTATGTGATATTGCCTGGCTCGATTAGGGGACAGTGGCTAGTTGGATTGATTCTGTATTAAGGAAGTTGCCAACATCTGTTATAAATTGTAATAGCATGGAATTAATCAAGCACGAGACAAATCAGTACTAGCAAATCAAACAAACTTGCATCATTTGTACTCCATTTTGTGAGAGTTGGGTTATCCCAGGATGTGGCATTCAGGGCTCCCACATCAATAACATATCTGTTTGTTTTTCCTGAAATGGATAAAGCTGGTGCATCTGCATGCTGGAAACCCTGTTTCTACTCTGAAAACACCTTTGCTATACAAACATATCCATCTGCCAACTGTCTCCAAGATTAGTTGGTTTTTAAGGACTCAAGTAATTAATAAATATAGGGCTGTGTTCAGTTTCTTCTGGTCTGCATTTGGTTTGTAAGTGGAAAGCTCACGAGAAAACTGGGGTTTTGTGAGTTCATGTCCAGCTGATTGTCTTACAGTCCTGGTTAAAAAACCTGCCCAAAGCAACCAGATTTTTTCTCAGTGCTAAGGCCTGGCTTTGCATCTCTCCTCAGTCTCTCTTGCTGTCTAAGGGGGACTAGGTCCTTAACATGGTTAGATTAAATTAAAATCATGCTAGGTAACATGGCAAATATATATCCTTTTTATTGTTATAGTTTATTCAAGGAAATAAGAGCTTCAGTTACTTGTATTGTAAATACTCTGTTCTAAGCATTCCATGATCCTGTGGTGACAGCAACATTAATACTGGTTAGCCCTGGCTAGGACAGGATCCCGTCCTAGGCAAGTCAGGATGCTTTCAGGTAGAGTTTGTGCTGCCATGGGATCCAGGCATTGCCTGTGTGGCCATTCAGCCTGAGTCTAGCTTTACTTCTCTGTAGTTTTATGCTTTTCCTTTTGGCTTAAGTTCTTGCACTGAGTCAGTGCAGCTGTGTGATCCCAGAGTAGATACACTGTCAAGCAATCAATGTTAAAAGCCTACAATGCTAATTAGAAACGAGAAAAGGCTGACTTCAAAGCTACTGCTGTAACAACTATTTCCCCTCCTCCATTGATGTCTTTTCAATGAGAGATTTTTTTTATTTTTGGGTGGCATTGGATGTGTTTGATGCTTCTGAAAATCTTATTTAATACCTTCATTAGACACTGACAGAAAACTATAAGGTTTATGAAGGCGTTGAGCTAGGAAATGAAGCACTGTGCGCTGTTGTCCACCAGATGGTGCTCCCGGTACCCACATCAGTTGCTTCTTGTACCGTTAGCACTGAATCTTCAGGAACTTCTGAAATGCTGGTTTAGTATCAGGGAAAGGCAGGCTAGAAGCTTACCCCACTTTCAATAGCCTTTCCAATGTTTAAGCAAGCTTGAGTTCTTCCTTAATGTCATCCAAATATCTTCTTTTCCAGTGTGTGAAGATGAGATAGGAGTTGCTAGCAGATTGGGACCATGGATGTCACAGGCCTTAAACTCACATGTGTTCAAGTAACACCTTATTCTTTCTCTGCTTCCATATGCTAGTCCCAGGTGGATGTGGTGGCAGGTGATTCAGAAGAGAGGATGGAGGCTGTCTCTGCTGAGCTTCACAAATCCAGGAGGCACAGGCTTGCTGCAAGACTCATGTCCAGAGTGAGAGTGGGCAGCCTGGAGGACATCCTTGGCTGCTCTCTGCAAACAGTCTTGCAAACTGCAGTCTCAGTAAATCTCTTTTCTAGATAATATGCATATTGTGGGAGAAGCTGCCTTCATAACCTCAATTATAAAGAGAGGTCAGAACAGCCTGCTGACTCAAAATCCCTTTTTACAATCTAGTTGCCCTTATCTCAAATATTCCCCCAAGTGCTAGAGAGATGAGTGAAATGAGTAGGGTCCAACACTTCTGAAGAAGTGACAGTGAGCAAAGAGGTGCTGGTGAGGCACTTCTGCTGCCAGTAGATCACCTTGGCCTCCTGGAAGAAAACTTGATGGTCTGTCTACCCCAGGCATGAAAAGCAATGTAGTTTTCTACTCCTATGTGGCTAAGCCCTTGGCGGAATTACAGCTAAAAGCAGCAAAGGACAAAAGTGTCCATGAGAATCTCATATTGACCCTGCCTGTCTCTTTGAGCCCCTAAATACCATTTAAAAACATGGCTTTGCTTTTTTTTGAATATATTAGCAAAAAAAAAGGGGGGGGTTCCACTTGTTTTTTCCACTCGTCCTTTTGCATTCTTCCATATGTTGTGGGTTGGCACATGTTGAAATGCAAAAAAGTGACCGTACTTGTGCAAAACATGAACTCTGTGCAGCAGTCAGGCAGCAAGAAGCAGTCACCAGCAACTTGAGGCAGAGAACTGATGTGCTTGTTGGACTTGGCTGCTGCTGTTTTGGCAGTGAGAATTGCTGACCTGTTGTCACTGTAGTCTAGTATTGACAGCAACTTTTAAGCTTTTATCCTTCTCATTACGATAACAAACATCCTGTTCTTCTGATTAAAAGGCTAATTGCACACCAAGTACATTAAAAATGTTAATTTAATTGCCATTCTCCTACTCAGAAGCCTTGTGCAACTGTATGGACCTTTCGTCATTACAGCTGTTTCTTATGGTGATTTTTACACTGAGCTTGCTGAATCAGCAACTTACAGTAAATTAATATTAAAAAGATAAAATATGATGAGCATGGTGAAGTTATCTGTTTAAGAAAACACTCTATAAATCAAAAATGTAATTAAATATTAGTTATTATCTAATTTAAAAGTATGATATTCTAAGTGTCAGTTTCCTTAACTACTATTAAGGTCATTTCATATGTTTAATCATTCCTCTTGTCTAAGAAAATGGATAGCTGCAGAGTGCCAGGATATCAGCAAGATGGTTTCTTCTTGAGTAACAAATAGCAGAGCCAGAACATTCCTCTTCAGTTTTTTAATCCTCAGCAGCATTTAAGTAAAAGACCTGCCTTCTTTCCCTGCTGAACAGGCCTAAATTAGTGACTGGTGTTCACTGAAGTCGCCCATGGGACAAAGCAAGGGAGATAAGGATGTGTAACTGTCAATATGAGACAGCATGAGACTGTTTGACTCAGGTTTGTCCCTGGGGTGTTGCTGAGCCTATAAAGGGAGAATAGTGATCAGGGTGTACAGTAATACCCTGTAACCCTATAGCCTTACACTAGAAACAGCACTACTTGGCCAAGAGGATGGGTGGTCTAATCTCTCTACTCTCCTTTTCACCTTTCCACATGTATGCTATATTTATTTTTAACAGTGATGAAAGCTCTTGCATGGCTGCAACTGGTTTCATTGGGGTGGGCTAGATGAATTGTCTCATTTGATGAAACTGAAGCAGCAAGAAGTCTCTCAAAAGGTGCTGGAGGGCAGGTGGCCTGAGACAACTGCACAGGGCTCACTGAGTTTGGGGGGATCCCACTTTGTCCTGAGGGAGGCATCAAGAGCAAGTGGGCTTAGACAGAGCAGCTCACCTCAAGCCAGAGGGGCTAGAAGCGTGGATGTGATGAGCATGGTGCCCTTCTGAAGTACTAGGGCTTTGTTTGCTCCAGAGATGTGGCAGTTCCTGCTGTGTGAGGTTGTGAAAGGCAGGAGGGCATCATAGATGTCTGCATAATAAGATGGCTATATGTGACCCCTACCTATCCATCTGTCATCCTGAAGGAGAAGATATCAGCTTGTCCCTCATGCTGAGGCCTGGCAAGGTGGGTCAGCAGATCTGGGGCTCTATTAGCAGGATATTCTGGTAAATTATAGAGAAATAGCAGCAACCTATGCAAGCATGGGGTGTTTAGTAGTTGTGGTACCTGAAGCCTGTCGTTCTACAGGAACACAGCTGGTACAGGATTTTCCTCTTCAAGACTTGGCCACTAATGGCTCATAGGGCTTACTTACTACAGTTGCATTCATGACCAACATGTTTCCTTTCCTCTTGGTTTCAAGAATAATGGGGAGGTGGTCTTACTAAAAGGGTACAGCCCTCACTTCCTATTGAATACATCTCTCATCACCTGATTCTCAAGTCAGGACAGACTTGCATCTCACCATGCATGTGCCAGAAAGCACATGTGGCCACACCAGTATGCTGTCCTGTTGTAACTGCCCTTATTTCCATCACAGTGCTGTTTCCCATCCAGAGTTGCAGACAGATTATGTGCGTCAGCAAGACTGGGCAGGACCTAAGAAAGGTGTGTGTGTGTGAGGATTATGTAGCAGGGGCAGGAACGAGTGAAAGAAAGGATTAAAGCAAGGACAAGCTGAAAACTCTTATACTAACTCTTGAGGATTTGCCAGTGCATATTGCTAGAGAGAAGGCAACTAGTAAAGGAGAGTCGTGACTACTTCAGTTCCTCACAGCTGATCATTACCCACTTTTGCAAACTCAAGATCCCTATTGCACAGACCTTTAGAGCAGCAGGGGAGTAGCAACAGGTTACTTTTGTGTAAGCCTGGCAAGAGATGCCTGTTTTGTTTCTCTCTGCTAGCAACCTACCCATTTCAGGCAAGCAAGCTGGCCAAACTGGAAGTCTTTTCTGATAATGTACTGCAAATTGAATAAATCTTATGGAAGAACTTGATGATGATCTTGATCTTTTCCAACCACAATGATTCTATGATTCTTTTTTATTTTGCATAGGAATGAGGCCTTGGAGTTGAACTGTTACTAATAATGACTCTGGTCTACATGCAGCTTCCTTAATTCTAGCAAAAAGTGCTGAAAATCTTCAGAAGTGAGAGAAAATTTCCAGCTTGTGCTGTGCTTTAAAGCACCATTTGGTTTGCATTGTTCAGTCTCACTGTAGGAACTGGAATCTGATGCACTACCAATAATTTGGTATTTCCTTGGTTATCCTTGATGGCTTTTGTAATATGATGGTACATTTGTGAGATGTGTTTACAGTTCAATTACAAGCAAATATGGTCTAGATTATCACAGCCAAAAAAGTCTACCAAAGAAGCTCTCAGGTCTGTATAATGAATATTCTTACTCCATTCTGCTTGTGTGATGTCAGAAGTGATTGATATCTTAAATATGAGGAAAGTTTCCTGCTTTGTCCTGCAGCTCGTATCACAGTTGTATCATTCTCTTTTATTAAATGATTTCTCTATGGTAGCTGGGAACATTCTCCTTTTCATTCTGTACATTGCACAACACAGTTTGTAATTATTCCATAATAACATTAATTAGTCATTTTTTTCACTAAGGTCACAAGTGCCATTTTCAGGGTTAATTTATTTATTTATTACTTGACTACTTGGCTCTTAAAAGAAACGGGGGAAGTGAGGAGCTTAAAAGAGAGAGAAAAGGCTGCTCAATTTTGGAACTACTCTGATGCAGGCTCCAAGTGTAGAACTGGTTGTCACTTTTCAGACCAAAACCATTACAGTGGAAAACTGCCAAAGTCAAGCAACCCTGCAGGAACCTGCTTGTTTTCTTGTTAGCTTGCTCTAATTGGGAAGGCTACAGGGGCTGGTCATCCACATACTGCACCAGCTAGGCTAGCAGGGAACCGAGAAATGAAAAGTTCCATCCATGACCTGCCTTCAGGTTTGTCACCAGAGCAAGAGCCCTTTTTAACCTTCTCTCCTTAACCCTCTTCTCCTCTTCAGCTCTCTTTCCCTTTAAAATGCTAATAGGCTACTACAAAGCTAAAAAGATATCTTGAATAAAACGACACTGAAACACTTCCAGTTACCTCATGTCCCTCAGGCACACCCTCTTCTCTTCAGAAAAGTTGGAGGATGTGCAAGAATTCCTATGTTTGTTTGGGATGTCCACATGTGTGGTCTTGCTGTTCTTAACGGCAAATCCTGCTGCTGCTGCTGGGCATATGTGATACCATGAGTGCACATGTGCATGGTTATATGGAACTCTTTCTCATCAAGAGCTGCTTGATCATCTAGAAACTCCAGATGTCAGCCACGTGCACGCAGGTGAAGTGCAAAGCAGATCCAAACTTCCTTTTTTCTTTTTTTAAATAAGGAAGGCTTACTAATCCACACTAGGCAGAGTGCACATTGGTGGAAATAAAAGAAGAAATATTTTAATGTGGGAAATGTGCAGAATTCCTTGATAGTCAGTGATAAATCACTGCTGGAGTTTTGAAAAAACACGTTATGTGATACCATGCTTTGAGAATAGTGACTTTTTCTCAGTCCGTCCTTGCCAGATTATGGCCCCCTTTCCTGTGAGCAGGTATCAACTTGATTTATGAAAATATATGCCTGCCTATATCTATATGGTTACATTCTTGTGAGGATTGCAATACTGTACTATGTCATAATACAAGCTAAATAGGTTAGCCATTGGTTAACTAATATACCCCAAAACAGTCATCAGTAGGGAAATTCCTAATGAACATGTTTTGATTAAGATTCCACCAGTGATAGTCTTAGTTCTGGAGTGATTAAATATTTGCATCAGTGATTTGAAGTAAATGTAACTCTTTACTGATTAAGATGTGTGACTTATGCAGAATGGTAAATAAAGAGGCTAGAACTGTTGCACACAATGATCCTGACTTCTTGGTGAACTTGATCCACTTCACTGAAGTGTATTTAAATAGTCAAGTGCAGAGATAGTGCACTTTTAGGAAAAAAGGAATGAAGGTCACCCTATAGAATAGGACACTGTACTCTAGCAGGAATGGACTCAGAAAAGGATTTGGCAATGGAAAGATAAGATGCTGCATCAAGTTTTTGCATCAACTGCTTTAAAGAAAGGCTGAAAAGCATTTAAAAAAGAACCATAAGTGATTTCATGGCTGCAGGCACTGACTTGCAAAGATACCCAAAGAGTTTAGTCAATTTAACTTATCAAAAGAAGATGTCATACAATCTGATTATTTTGCAAAAGTTTTTGGGGAGGGGTTTGGGGAAGGAAAAATACCAAGCTGTAAAGAGCTTTTTGACTTAATTTTGTATGTAAATAGTTGGAATCTGAGATAGACACTGAAATACTCTACAAAGTATTTTACAGTGAATGATAAACCAGTGGTGTAAGTTATCAAAGACTGTGTTATTCCCTGTAATATTGTCAAATTAAGCCAAAATACCCATCAACTGACTCCCATATAGCGTAACTGAGAATGACCAAAGGACTTGTGATATACAAAGTGTCAGACTAGCAGATTTGTCCCTCTTAATTCAACCATCATCAGTCTATCAGTTGCCAAGTGTTTATGAATTAGAAAAAGCTTTTTATGACAGTAAATGATACTGAGGAAGCTGGACTAACTGAGCTAATTAGGCACTACTGAAGGTTATGGAGATGAGTTTAGTGGTAGCTCCAAATTATTTGTGCACTGCCCTCAAGCCTCTATTAGCTGTGCCAGGATGAAAACTCCAGAGAGCTCCTCTTCCCAGAATACAGATAACTTGGATAACCATAGTGAATATGAATGTAGTTCTGGGCCTGCAGTTCGTCTCCCTTACGGGTCATGACAGCTCTGCTGCCTTGTGAGCAACTAGGCACCTTTCACCAAGTGCATCATGCTGATTTTGTGTTCCTGGATGTTATTTTAAACAAAAGCATTCCCAAGCACATGTAACAAACAAACAAGGACAAGTTTACCACCTCCTGCTGTGCTCTGCTTAGGGTCCAGGATGGGTGATAAGAGGTATGTTGGTTCTCTGTTCCTCTGCCAGTCTTGTGTGGATTAATGGAAGGAATAAGTGAGAACTTCTCATACATAGCTGGCAACAATACAGGCTGAGGGGTTTGGTAGCTTTAGTAGTTTCCCAAGTCAAAGCAGAACACGCAACTACTACTCCAAGACTGAACCAGCAACAGGCAGTTTTGTTGCCACAGAACCATACTAATTATCACTCAGAGATTTCAGTACTGCAGGAAATAAATATATGTATCTATTCGGAGCATGAAGAGAGCTTTATGTGAGTTCTAAAATGACTTTGGAAGATATGCCAGACATCATGGCCATGTGGAAGAATCGTAGTATTTCTACAGTTTTTTATGAGTATTTCTATTTCTCATATCTAGCAGAAAGATTCTAAAATCCCAAATCATCTGTACTTCTGCTGCCAATCATGTATAAAACCATATGAGGGAGACAGAGTATTGGATTGAAAGAAAATGACTATTTTTCCTTAGGATATTGGTGATCAAAATGCTATTCTGCTGCGTTTAGAGTAGGGCATTCAAATCTGAGTCTGCTGTCCCTCACAGAAAGGCAGTATTATTCCAGGATGAATCTCCTTACTTCCTGAGATATTCCACTTTACACAGAAATCACATTGGAATAACTGAGGACCAAGTTCAGGTCCCTTCACTAGTTAATGTCTAAGTACATGTTCCAAGTAGAACAACTACAAGGGGAGAGATGCCAAATGCCTTCTCCATAGAATATCTAATTTTAGTGACACAAACCCATTTCTGTTTCAACAGGTATGTCCACAACCTTTCTTGAAACTGGGTAGGAAT
>JAUBOD010000375.1:58314-74609 GCA_032353885.1 Nothura maculosa
TTTCCTCCCTTCAAAGGGCCTGGGATAGAAGAGAAGCACTGCAGATGTATTTGCAAGGGCCAATCCTGCTCTAATTGCAGTGAACAGGGAAAGCCCCCTGGGCTCACCTTGGAGCTGAGGTGGGATCAGTGTGCCTACCGATGGATGCAGAATTAGGCTAAAGTGCCTGGAAACGTCTATGACTTTGTAACATTTCTGTGAATAGCAAATGAATCTACTACTGACAATAAAATTTAAGGGAATGAGTGAATGTATAATTTTAATGTATACCTATCCTCTGTAAGGATAGGAGTTCTATTTAAGCTTTTGTTTGTTTGTTTGGGTTTTTTTTTTTGGTTCCTATATAAATACATTCTTAAGCACATGCTCTTACTCTCCTTCTCTAAATATGAGGTGGGGGAGGCTTACTTCCTTTAAGATTGATTAATCATATTTTTTTTGTGAAAATAATAACTAAATCACCTCAGAACCCTACTGAGGTGACTCTTGGTCACCTCATAAGAGTTACCATAAGTAACTCTTGGTGATCAAGCAACAAGGTCTTCATGTATCTGCATCGCATAAAGAGGTCACCTGAGATCAGTTTGTTAAACCAGGGGCTGCCATGGACTTTGTGCTGCAATCACACTGTAAGGGAAATCCACTGCTTGAATGAGTGGCTGTCCAAGCCACTCGTGTTTCTGACTATGAATCTGGTGTATTAGCACAGCGCTCAAGAGTTTTGCATTCCATAGAAAATTCTAACAGAGGAACAAAGAAAATCCATTTCCTCAGGAGGAACAATTGAGCTCTTAGAATTGAATAAATTGAAATTGAATTTGAAATTTGTTTCAATTTTGATTTTTTTTTATTGTATTGAGAAAGTTGCTATGGAGTGGTTCGAGTGGTTGGTGGATTACCAATTTAAACAACTGGCTAATATTTAAAGTAGTTTTTGAAATTAGTAATTAGATTCCCATGGACATAGACTCCTAAATACATTTTTGGTCATGAAGTCACAGTAACTCTGAGAGAGTAAAAGGATGCAAGCTATTTTCTGTTCAAAATGAAAATAATTTTGAAGAGAACTGTCTGAAAGCCATTTCACTAAATTGAGTCTTAATGTAATTCCAGGCATTAGGAAAACAGCCACTGTTATACTAGAACTGAATGCCCCTCATGTGCATCAGTTTTATGGTGAATTCTCTCTGAGGTACAGCCTTCCATTAAATTCCGCATAGGAATGAAGTGCCTTGCTGCACTGATCATGGAATAGTGACCGAAGGAAAATGAGTTGGGACAAGTAAGCTGGGATAGAAGGTGATCAGAAATTTCTAATATACAGCAGGTGGATGTAAAACAGTCCAAGTATTTTAAGAATTCAAAGTTCTCCAAATGCATAATCTGTTTCTCGTGAAAGACATGTGGCTCAGTATAGAAGCTTTAGCTCAACTGATTCAGTTAAAGATTAGCCTGCATATTCTGAAACAGTAGACTATAGTTACTTACAGCCTTTAATTCCTGGTAAAGGATTGTACTTGGCACCATGTTACTGCTGCAGTGTAAAATCTCGTGGCTAGTCTGCTAAATTAACCTTTGTAATGGAAAGGCTTCTTATGTGTTTCCAGTTAAAAGAGAGAGTTTTGAATTTGTAGCCAGTGAAATAACAGTGATTGGGATCATGATCTAAAATTAATAATTTTTTTTTCTATTTCTTTTTAAATGATGTTCTTATACTGTTTCACAAATGTTTCAGAGAGTTGTGTCCCATTCTTAATTTGAGTAGTGTGTAATATACATGGAATGTAAATATCCAGCAGAGAGGTATAAGCAGATGTTGGTAACGAGGGAAAAAAAACTTTACAATTAAAAGGTAATTTGCTTGTCATTTGTAAAATGGTATTTGGTAATTTGCTATCTTTAATGGATGCAATTTTCAATCTTGCAGTTATATGTAGAAAAATGGCTTCCATTCTAGGTAATGACATGTGTTCTGGAAATATGTGTTCTGGAAATACGTTTTCAGATGCTGATTCTGTGTCTGAGGTTATATCTCTGTCAGTATATCGCACTCAGACTGGCCACATCCTTTATACTCCCATATAAATATATGTGGGATTTACTATTCTGATCCTGGCACTTGTGATGAACTATTATGAAACTCCTATATGCTGGAAATCTGGGTCAGAACAAACAAATGCAGTAGAAACTGGCAGCATAGAAAGTCACTATGTGATGTTCTGTTGTTTTGAACAGCTTTGTGGGGCAGACAGAGAATACAGGCAAACAGTAATGCACACTTTACACCATGGTCAGTGACACTATGCGTGAGACCCAGAGAATGAAGTGCTAACCATGCTGATGTTAATGGCAGTTCATCTTGGCCAGTTTTTGACCTGTTCAAGAAAGAGTTTTCCAACAGCATTGATTTGTGTGTATGTATAATGCATGTAACATTGTGAAGTTAATGTTTGATCTCTATACAAAAATATCTAATAGGCTTGGGAGACAGCCGATGTTCATTAAGCTTGGAAGGTAGCGTGAAGGATCTTTTGTCTAAAGAAGCTATTTGGTAAATACTGTCATTTGAAAGGTCTAGTCTTTTCCTTGCCTCTTTCTTTCAAATCCTGGTTTCTGAAAAACAGTGATATTGTTGCATTCAAATCTAGACAGGATTTTGGTCTATTCAAAAAAAAAAAAAAAAAAGATACTTGAAAAAGAATTATCTTGATAAATATTTTAATATATATGGTCAGAGATGTTTTCCTTACATTTGCCAGGAAAAAAGCAGGATTAAATATTTCTAGTGGCTAATTTCTTTATTGCCTTGATTGCCTTGATTCCTACACAGGAGAGCAGAATTGTTAGACTGCTCCATACCTTAAATGGGAATCATGCAAAACAAGATGAATTGTCCAATTTGCATACACCCACAGAACCATGGATTTCATGGCTTTAAATTAGGGTTCACCAACAAAGATAATATGAAACGTGTATTTATAAGTGAATTTACCTAAGACCACTATACTATTTGTGTAGTGGGCGAAGGTTGTTGCTCCCACTCATAATTTGACTTTTTATCATCATTACATTACATCGTAGTCATTTTCACCTTTCACAGCAATTAATATCAAATTCTTAGTATGTACCTACTAAAGCCACTTTATCATCCTTGTCTAGCAGAAGTAAACTTGTATTTTCCACCAAATCTCACCAGGAAAGGTCATTGTTCAATACACTTCTCTTTCTTCTTTCAGGTTACAAGACCCTTTTGAAAGGAATTTCAGGGAAATTCAGCAGTGGAGAACTTGTTGCAATTATGGGTCCTTCTGGTGCTGGGAAGTCAACACTCATGAATATTCTGGCAGGATACAGGTCAGTAACAACAACAGCCACCAGTAAGATGTGGGCTATGTGCAGTGATGGTTCTCTAGAGACAACAGCAGAAGAAATCTTACTCACTATTTGCAGAAAACAAGTAGTTAACAGATTTCAAATTAGATTATTATTGTTTATATTTTTCTTTTCTTTCCCTGTTCTGAACACTTATAATTTATCTGTTAAGAAAACAAATTCAACAATAGGAAGAAATTTCAAGCCCCAAACAAAACAAAACAAAACACTTCCTTTAAAGTTCCCTTTAGCAGTGTAACAAATTTGACTCAATGTCTTACGTTTGTGATATTTTGAAATTAGGTTTTATTTGCACTTGAAAAAAGTGGTCCTTTCAGAAGATGAAGTTTTCTGGACTTAATTGCAATGTGTGAAGTGACTGTGATTCATCTTCATGAACTTGTTATTCTGTTGCTAAATACAAGGTAGCTTTGTGGTGGTGGCCTCTGGTCATAAGGACCTGGTAGTCTTAAAAAAAAAGCCCTGTCATGACTTGATATTTTTCTAGACATTCATATAAAGCAGCACACGTCTTCTGCTAACATGGATCCAAATCTAGTTTTCATCATAATCGCATGAAGCCTCTCATGAAAGAGAATACACAAAATATGTTTTTTTCTATCCACTGCATCAGTTTTATTCTATGTTGGACAATAATTACCTAAGTAATTATTTAATACTTTCACAAACTGAAGCCTGTGGCAAAAAAAAGTCATCCCTGTTTATTGTCTTCATTTCAGAGAGACGGGAATGAAAGGGGAAATTCTCATCAATGGACAGCCTCGCGACCTGCGCTGTTTTCGCAAAGTCTCCTGTTACATCATGCAAGATGACATGCTCCTTCCTCATCTTACTGTCCAAGAAGCTATGATGGTGAAAATTATTTTTGTCTCTAGTTTATTTTGGGATTTCTGCCTCTAGTTTATTTTGGGATTCAGGATAAGAGAAAATTCCCAATTGTATTGCATATGTTCTTATTCCTAGTGGTGGCACTAGATGTTTACTGTTTTTAATCCCACTCAGTGAAAGTGGCTGGACTTGGATGATGCCTTGAATTCCATTTCAGGCTCATGCTTCTGTGGGTTGTCTGAGCTTCTTTAGCTTTATGGTTTTCAATACTTGACCAGCATTATGATTTGGTAGAAAATTTAGGACTATAATTTCCGTAGATCTCACTAGGAATGGAGTTTTCAATTCTTAACCAAAACAAGCCTCTGTAGAGAGATCTTTTTTTCTTGCTTGGTGGCTGAGTGACCGACAATAACCTTTACATCTCCCTTTCTATCCGTCTTCCATGCTTTGATTGTAAAGTGCTATTTTGACTTTAAGCCTGGACTGTCTGCTGCTTCTGCTCTTTTGTGTCTTTTCTTTGAAAAATGAATTGTATAAAATCAGTTCTTCACAAGAAAGCAACAGGAACAGAATAGCCTGGAGGCTGAAAGGCAAAAGAAAGTCTTCTCCTTGTCATTTGTCATAGTGTCAAGAGGTTTACTAATTGCCAGCTTGAATGATCAGACTAGAAGCACATGATGCTCAGTTTGAGAAAAGAACTATTCTCTCTCATAATATATTGTCATTTAGTAAGGATAAAGTTGTTCATACTCTATGCCACCATCAATTCAGAAATTTAAGGTCAGAAGAGATCTCTATAGTTTACTCTATGCTTTGAGTGGCTACTTTCCTGTAAAGCGTCTTTGTGGGGAAGATTTTCTTTCACATGAACATCAATTCAGATCAGTTTAGATCATTCAGAAGTTAAATTTCTTTATATTACATTCCAGGTATCTGCTCATTTGAAACTTCAAGAGAAAGATGAAGGAAGAAGGGAAATGGTATGTATCCTGTCCTTCCAAATGATACTTTTGTGAGTACTAAAGAGGTCTGTGAAATAACCTCTGTGAAGGTGACATCTTTATCTAACATTGAACTTCATTAAACTTGTAATGACAGAATAAATCATAGCCTCAAACTTGACAGATATCATGAGGATATGAGTGGTGCAGCCTCTAGGAAAGAAGCATTCAGTATGCCTGAAGCTGAGACTGAATGAATAATTATAAAAGATATATTCAAATGAATTCATGAATTTTTAGAATTCTTCTTAGTGCGTGCTAGCACTTGGATTCTCTTACACGTGTATCTGAGGGCTCAAGCATTCTCACATGTGGACAGGTAGGTCAGTTGTGTCTGGCAACAGTGCATGGAGGCTACCTGCAGATTTTGTATTTATGAGCATTCATGAAGAAGTTCAGTAGTTCTTGTAATTAATTGTTACAGCAACTTATGTGCTTATATTTGAAAGCACAGATCTTTATGACTATGCAGGTGGGCAGGGCGGATGTGGTCTTTGGTCATGCTATTCAGCTGGATGAGTTAGTGCAGTTGCAGTGAAGATGCAGTCTGATACGTTTTGAAGTTGCACTGGGTGGGCAAGGTATGAACAAGTAGGAAACCAAGACAAAACATGCACCTATCTTTTCTAAAGCAGCAGGAATGTGAGTTGCACAGTTGGTTTTGTGTTTACTGCACTGTCCTGCTTCTGGCTGTGACTGGCCCGTGACTGTCCTGAGTGGGAAAGAAATCCTGGTGTGATTTTTACTGCCAGAGACCAGCTAGACCTTTGCTGAAAGGAGCCTCACTAAGACATATGTTCTCTCACCCATCAGAATCACATAATTCCTCCCTATCATGTGCTCTGACACAGGACTTTCTTTTTTAAGGAAAATAAAAGGAGATGTGCAGCCAGACAAAATTATTTCAGACATGCTAGGTTGTGTTTAAAATGGCTTTCTCAACTAAGTTTTGTTATCTCAGTTATACTTAAAAGTATTGGAAATGAGCCCTTTTTGCATCTATAAACAAAGCCTAAAAATCTGGGCCTATGTATTACAAAGAGCAGTCAGAGCTCAGGTATCTCTGCTCGTGTAGAGTTACCAGGGCATGCCAAAGCGTGTGAGAGGAATCACTCAGTGCTGCACAGTGTGTTTCAAAACAAAGTATGAGCGAGGAGGAGGAGGACTGTGCCTGCAGCTAAAAATAGACAGAATACAGCAGTGATGAAAGCAAGTTCAGGTTGTTGATAGATTCAAGACAAGTGAAACTGTAGCTTGTGCTTGGGTTTGTTTTTGCTGACTTCATGTTGTTTCTCAGTCCTGCATAAGACAGCACCAAAGACAATAATCATCGTCTTTCTTACTCTACCTTTTCAAGGAGGATGCTTCTACCTATGTGAGGGTTGTGCTGAGGGCTAATGGGGTTTATGCAATAGTATGGTTTCATGGCTAAAATTATGATTTTCCTTTTCAGAAAACTGATGGCTCATTCTGCCTTTAATGTTGCCTTGTATGTTACTCTGAGCAAGTCTGACAGTCTTTCTGTGACTCAGATGTCAAGTCAAAGAAAAGGGAGTTTCTATTCCTGTAAAATGCTTCCAACATTTATGCCACACTTATTGCTGTAAAGTTCAAGTTTAGAGCTTTTCATGATTTTTCAGAATTAGTTTCTATAAATAGAATAAAGGATTATATTTTCGTTTTGGTGAATTTTGTGACCCCCTTGTCATATCCTGAGTAGGTCCTCTAGGTGAATATGGTGCAGAGGATAGGGCTTAACTGAAATCAGAGTCTACAGCGGGGCAAAGGAGATGAGGGGCCCTGTGATTGAGAATGGAGTATGGCTGGCCTTGTGTGAACTGAAATTGGGGAGGAGCAAGTAGGGGACAATTCAGAGCATATTATTTTGACTTGTTCTCTGAAGCTGTCTTGACTTATACTCTGAAGCTGTTCTCCTAAGGAGATTGCCTCATTTTCAACCACAGAGCTTATGGTAATTTAGGTGACATAGTCAAACTGGTGACATGGGCCATAGAGCCTTCCTGAGATAGTTTCCCATCCCACATTCATTCCTCCTCCCAAGAGACTTGATGTGGGGTTCCTAGCTTGTTTGCAATATAGACAGGAAAGCTGTGACTTGTATGGGTAGTGCTGGGAGAAGTAGAACGCAAGATATTTTCCACGCTTCCACAGATGATAGATTTGCTTATTTGTGTTCATCAAACATTGGGACTTGAACTTACTTGACTTGCTGGACCTACCATTTCAGAAGAGTTTCCTACTCTGTTAAAAGATCCCTATAGCAGTAGTTGGCATGTGATTTTTAGGCTCAAGTTTATAAAGGAGAAGAAAAAATTGCTTCTGAGCCACTCCATGAAAAGTATATCCCATGTCTAAAAATGTGAAATACATAACAACTCTAAAGATGCAGTAACTGTTTCCTTGGCTGGCTTGTCTGTGTTTATTTCTTAATTATGCCTGTATTAAGGGCAGCAAAATGTGAACCTGTTAAAATGACTATGAGGAATGAGTTTTGCTGATCCACGTGTAGCTTTCTGTTTTGGAGCAGTCATGGAGAACCTGAAAATCTGAATTCTATGGTGGAAAATTTATGGGAATCAACATCTGTTTGGCAACATAGGATTGCTTTGACTCACTCAGATATTTCTTTTAATAAACTAAAGAGATTTTATACTGGAAAATATTCTGTGGAAAATATGTTTGTTTCAAATCAGTGATTACATTTATTTGTACTTTAAATTTTTGACTTCATTTGCACTTTAATAAGTTAGGCCAAGCAAACCAATTCACATGCTCATGTTATTACTGCAATTACAAATAGCTCTTTGAGGAAAAGACAGTCTCAAATACATTTGTACAATAGAAATTAGAAGTGCAGTCATTTCCTGGCTAGTAATATTGGGATGTGTAGGAATAAACCATTTATTTTATTGCTGTAAATTGCAAGGTAAATGTTTATTGTAGATAAACTTTATGAATTTATGTATTCATGTGAGCAAGAGTACAGATACTTGTTTAAAACTGTCAGGAACAAGTGAAAAACCTCCAGGGAAGCAGAACTCACAGTCCTTGTTTTAATTTCTGTGACTTGGAGAAGTTGGTATAGCTTGTACTGCCTGTATGCCGTTGTGTCCAGAAGCCTGCTCCTTCCCTAGGTATAAAGGCACTTGGGCTATTCCCCATGAGAACTAGAGTTCTCATGCAGCTGGGATTGTTCTTTTGTTCCAAAGACCCTGGAATAGACTGTGCCCTTTAAGAGGCTCTGCCTTGTGGAAATCCCAAACATCTGAGAGTGCGTATGATGACTGAATTGTATTTGAGAAGAACGAAAGCACCTAAAATCACTGGCCGCATTTAAAGGGCAGGCTTTGAAGAACAGATATTGGGAGAAAATAGGTCATTACTTTGTAGAAACTACTCGTTTTTATTTTAGAGTTCTGCATTCCCTTTGTAAATACAGCCTAGAAATTCCTTTAAAGAAGCCCATTGGTTTCATTGCATAATATCTGTTCACACTGCACACTGGTCAGCTCTTCTGATCTGAGTCAGATCCAAAGGGTACTGTTGAAGTATTGGTTTTCACTTATTTTTTAAAGGAAAGGAGCCCTACTAAGACAGGTCATGTAGGAAGGACACATAGAGTTTGGATCAAAATTGTAAATTCTCTTAAGCCCCACTTACCTTTCTTACACTGTATGGAGAAAGACTTAAATGTATAGACCATGAGAAAAAGTCAGCGGCTAACGTAGTTTCTTCATGAAAATCAGTGGAACAGTAAAGAGACTCTTTTTGCACTAACAAATGTAAATGACACACATTGTTGGGTTTCCTTTAGGTAAAGGAAATACTGACGGCCCTTGGTTTGCTCACATGTGCCAACACAAGGACTGGAAGTCTTTCTGGAGGCCAGAGAAAACGTCTTGCCATTGCTTTGGAGCTGGTGAACAATCCTCCTGTCATGTTTTTTGATGAACCAACCAGGTATTTCAAGGTCTAAGTTAAAGATAGACCATTATTGCTTTATATGATAGAATAATAAAAAGAAAGGTTATTTATCTTTAAATTCTTGGAAGAAAGTCTTTTTTTTTTTCCTCTAAAAGCTCAGTGATCTCGCAAGAAATAATTTAGGTACTCAGTTAGTGCTCTGGGTCACTGCTATAACCTATCTTAGAGCTGTAAATAATTAAGGGAGATGTAAACTGAAAGAGGAAGGAAGAGCCAAGAGGAAGTTATTATCAGATTGAGGCATGTGAATTTTCTCTTTCCAGCAAAGATAATTCATGAATATAAGCTTTTCTAAGAGTGACTTTTAATAAAGAATGTAACCCACACATTAAATTCTGTGATCAGTCCAGGGGAGGCTGGGAGAGCTATGAGTTTGTATCTGTTCACTGAGCTAGGGAGTGTTTTCAATCTATATTACTAAAATGTAGAAGCCCCTTAGGGCATCTTTGAGAATACTGCTATTTTTCATTCTCAGGCGTGCTTTCAACTTAATTAAAAGTGTTGTGGAGAAATACAAGCATAAGGTTGGCATGTGGTAAAATTAAGCTGCTATTGAGACAATTTATAAAAAGAGAATAGTGTGAGAGTAAAGTATCAGATTCATGTGCTAATTTCCTGTGGAACTGTTGATCTAATAAACTTCTCCTTTCCTTTTACTCAGTGGCTTGGATAGTGCATCATGTTTTCAGGTTGTCTCTTTGATGAAAGCTTTAGCCCAGGGGGGCAGATCCATCATCTGCACGATTCACCAGCCCAGTGCTAAACTCTTTGAGTTGTTTGATCAGGTATTATTCTCAGATTCTTTCTCTTTCAGTATGAGTTAGGTAATTTCTGTTTTTGACAGCCCTCTCACAATAAAGATAGTAATAATTTGGTCTGTGGTTCCAAATCAAATAAATAAATTTCAGTAAATTAGAGTAAAATATACTTCTTTGATGTATTTGGGGGTTTTCTATGTCAACTTATAGAATTGTAAAGCTGATCAGTTTGCAAAGTCATGACTATCACATTTGTAATTTTCATATCCTTACCCACCACCATTACCAGGGACACAACTCTCAGTGAAGTAAATGAGAGGTAATTTAAGAGCAAGAGAACTTTAGTGTAAATATCTGCCATGCTGCTAGTGCACATTCTCATCCTAGCCACACAAGTATGAATTAGGAAAAGTCTGTTCACGCAAAATAATAAGAATTGAAATTAAGTCTCTTGGAGATTTTTTTTCTCCAAGCTAAAAACAGGGGGTGTACTGTGCATGTTTAGGTTAGATTTAAATTTACTTTAATCTTGTTAAGAGATTTAAATTAGAGCTGCAAGAGCTTAAAGAAAACCTACCATACCATAGAGGAACATGCATTCGCTGATTGCCAGTCTGGCAAAGAGGTTTATTTAAAGTGAATAGTGTAGCTAAAAACAAGAATAATCAAGCTATTTGCTATTGCTGTGTTCTATATTTATAAACACATATAAATGATGTGTATGTGTATTCCATCCATCCTTCTATTCCTGTATTCACTAGCCTCTTTTCCAAGCCAAAAATATCCTTAATGTATGGAAATTAGATGGCTCAGTTTTACAGTTTCTTGTTTGCTGCCAGCATGTGTCTAAGGCTGTTTCTCTGTTAAGGTGCTGTTAGTGCTGGAGGGAATGTTGCGAAACTCAAATCTTGAGCATTTCCGATATTCTGCACATTTCCCCTTAGTTGTGATTCCATGCAAAGGCTTTTCCAAGCAGTGACAAATCTTTACAAGCTGTTTTGACCACAGGGCAAGAACTGTTGGGTTTGTGGGTTGCTGACATACAGATAGCAGGTTAAAATATTTTGATAATTTTTTTTTCATCTTTTTTTTTTTTTTTTTGGTCTTGTTTTTCAGCTCTATGTTTTAAGTCAAGGTCAATGCATTTATCGTGGGAAAGTATTAAACCTTGTCCCTTACTTGAGGGATTTGGGTTTAAATTGTCCAACCTACCACAATCCAGCAGATTTTGGTAAGGCAAATGATTTTTTTGTGTGTTTGGTTGACTGGCAGCTTCAGGAAACTATATGTGTGTGTGTGTGTACATATATGTTCCGAAATCCAAAAGAAAATTGATCCAATCTTTTCTCAGTAATTTGAATGCCACCTAGTGGTAGAATTTAGTAAATATTAATTTGTGACAGATGTCTAGGTAAAGGAAGTGAATCACAGAAATTACTTTTGTTTTTCATATTAATTAATCTTCCAAGTCTTTACAAAGTGACTCCAATATTTACAATTTACTGTGAACAGTATCACTGTGGTATCTTATTGCTAAGAGCATGTTTTTTTCTTCCAGTGCTGTTTTGCACTTCCAAAGGAGCAGTGAGGACCACAAAATGAGATCTTTGACACTTTTCATTACCAAATAAATCAAATACTCAGTAGTTTTAACCTAAAAGGATTCACTTGTCTAGGAGGATGAACAGAACTCTCTAAATTTTTTTTAGAAAAATAAGTGTACATTATGTTTATATGTGTGTATGCATGGACATATATTTTTACCTGTGGCGTTGCTTTAAACAACACTCTTCTTTCTATCAATGCTGCAGGATCATGGGAACCTAATGATTAGGGCTGTCCCTGATTAGTGGTGTAAACCACTAACTTACCTTGTGTTTTGTGTAGTTATGGAAGTAGCTTCTGGTGAGTACGGAGACCAGAACAGCCGGCTGGTCCGGGCAGTGCGGGAGAGGATTTGTGACACAGACTACAAGAGAGATGTGGGCGAGAGCGAGCTGAACCCCTTCCTCTGGCACCGGCCTTCTGAGGAGGTATTTTGTGCACAGCAAGTTGTGACTGTGGCTTGAGGTTGGGAAAGGGAGGAAGAGAACTCAAATCTGCACTCGATGGGGGAGCTTTCTGGGATGTTCAGTTGCTGAGAGTGGATTTTGTGAATGAAAATTAAGATTCTGCAGAGAAAGGAGTTTATTCTTTCGTGTGTTTCCGCTAGGATTCGTCCTCCACAGAAGGCTGCCACAGCTTCTCCGCCAGCTGCCTAACCCAGTTCTGCATCCTCTTCAAAAGGACTTTTCTCACCATCATGAGGGATTCAGTAAGACTATCTTTATAATACTTTGGTAGCTAAAAGGTCTATTCATTTGATTGTGAAGTATTGTCACATGCCTAGAAGTTCCTTTCTGCAGTGCATGTGTGAAGGTTTTAATGGCGTGACAGTGGACATTTTATTTTAGAGGTCAACTGCTATTCTTAGTGGCAAATTTGCAACTAATACATTTTTATTTATTAATTTAATGCTGTTTTTCTGCTATTTTTCTTTTTTATTTACATTTTGAAAGATGTGCTTTATACAAAGAGGAAAAAGACAATATATGCACCAATATATACATTAACTTGATACTCCTATCCTTGGAAAAGGGAAAAGCCAGGCGCACTACATAGGGTGCTATAGTAAGACAGATTATCTATTTTTACCACTGTTCTGATTAGGAAGATACAACAGAACGTTGTTGTTCTAATGGTTAGGAAGCATTTTCCTTTTCCCAGAGTACATGCCCATTTTTTGTTTTACCAGAGCATTTATCTTAAATTGTTCTTCTCCCTCCTGCTGCCTTACTTGCAGAACAGTTGACATGTTTAAGTTAGTTTGTGAATTTTGCTTTCTTCTCTTGTATAATAGTTTGCATATCTGGACTAGTACCAAATACTTAGTCAAAAATAAATTAGCACGTTCATGTAATCTAGAGCATACAAACAGTTTCACATTCTCCATACTGCTCAACTAGGAGTTTTTATCTCTGTGCTATACATGGAGAACATCTCTTAGAGGTGTTCAAACACATCAGACAACACTTTCTCTTCTTTTCCACCAAGAGCAGATTGTAACTCATTTTTTGACACATAGATGCAGGCACAGGGTAGATTTTAAGAAAAGTTTTTTTAAAAAAAACTTAACTGCAGACTTATGGTTATTTCTTGTTTTATTTTTCTTCCATACATTTTTTAGGAATACTGAATCGCAGAGAAGACACAAAAGGGTAATTGCTGCCTGATTAAGTTAGTTTGATCTGTGGAAGCCTCAGGCTTAATAGCCTTTTCTGATCTGGGAAATCTATTTTTTAGTCAGAGATGGTCTGTTTTCTCAGATGAATGAAGGCCAATGGCTCCCTGACGTTATCAGACAGTAAGATTCCCCATTGCAGCATTTGCAGCTACTGTCTTTGTCTGAAGGAAGAAGTTCTGTACTGTACTGTCCTGTATGCCTTATGCCTTTTCACACTAGGAAGCTCATTAGTGAACATTTTCATTAGTGGAAGCCCAGTTTGCTGGTACACCATTTCTATAAAAGCTCTTTTAGTTATACCTACTGTTTTTCTGCAAGTGGCATACCTGATTTCACTGATATTTGCCATGGTTGTTGAGCCCAGTCATCCTGATCAGAGCAACTACTCTTATCTTGCTTGTAGGTCCTGACACACTTGCGCATCACCTCACACATTGGAATCGGACTGCTCATTGGCTTGCTCTACTTAGGGATTGGCAATGAAGCCAAGAAGGTCCTCAGCAACTCTGGCTTCCTCTTTTTTTCCATGTTGTTTCTTATGTTTGCTGCGCTCATGCCGACTGTCCTTACATGTGAGTACTGGTCACACTGGTAAATTAACAGGGATGGAGACTTGGGAGAGGAGGAGGTTGTAATGTGCCTGTCTCATGTAAGGTGACATTTGACTTGCGCTTATACCTTGTACTTGCTAAAGTGTTCCATAGAGGTTAACGGAGATTTATTTAGTGCAACCTCAGAATTAGGCCGGTGTTGCTCAGTGTTGACAGTTCACTGTAACAGACTGGAATTTCTTCTTTTGCTAAGCCAGAACTGTCTGGAGATATTGTGATAATTTCTCCAGGACTTCTAATTCATGAATAATTGCTTGGGGACATGTGTTATTAGAAGCAAATCCTGCAATATGGACTGTTCCATGCTTCTTCTGTGGGGCTGTTATTTTTGTTCCCTGCCTGATTAAGGGGAATCAGCAGCTTGTTTAAGCTTTGGCATCATTTGAATTTCAGAAAGCTGCTTTGAGCAAGGTTGGGATGAACTGATACTGTAAACGGTGAACAGCTCTAGATAGTGATCACTTTTATATCAGTTCCCATCATTCAAACTGGTCTGTCAAAGGCCTGAGCGCTCCAGTTCCACTGTGGGCCTGAAGCAGCTCAGGACTAGAAATGGATCAACTGTGTTATTTTGAACAAGAATGTTACATGCTAACAAACTAACTCATCTTATTAATTTGTGTTCTCTGCAGTTCCTCTTGAGATGGGAGTATTTCTTAGAGAGCACCTGAACTACTGGTACAGTCTGAAAGCCTACTATCTTGCTAAAACCATGGCTGATGTTCCTTTTCAGGTATATTCTCTATGCTTCAGTAAAACAAGAACCATTTAAGTTCTTGACAGGAAAATCAGTATTGTTATTTTGTTCATATGAATAGAAACTGT
Organism: Nothura maculosa; assembly: GCA_032353885.1. Classification (NCBI taxonomy): domain Eukaryota; kingdom Metazoa; phylum Chordata; class Aves; order Tinamiformes; family Tinamidae; genus Nothura; species Nothura maculosa. Next base: position 73,022 of record JAUBOD010000375.1, read on the forward strand.
TCATGTGTATGCTGGAGCTTCAAGTTCAAATTGAAACCTCCTTAGAAATAAATGGCAGGACTTCACAAAAGCCCAGGCTTGATTCAAGTTGTTCTTTTTTTTTTCTTAATAAACAAATGAGCATCTTTGGTGTTGTGGGTTGTGTGGTTGGGGCATTTCAAAAGGCTGTGAGTGGGATGTGTTTTTGACAGTCTGTGGCAGATGTATTCATTCTCCTCAGCTGAATACCATTCCTGTCATGTAGAATGCAAAGGCTGAGAGCTGTTGATTAACTATCATATAATGCTAGTTTTTATCTCTGTGTTTTTATCTCACTCATCAATGAATATTTGTTTTTAATGAACTAACCGTGTGTGTATGTCCTTGCAGATCATGTTTCCTGTAGCTTACTGCAGCATTGTGTACTGGATGACCTCACAGCCATCTGATGCGCTCCGATTTGTCCTCTTTGCGGCCCTGGGAACCATGACATCCCTCGTAGCTCAGTCACTGGGTCTTCTGATAGGTGCAGCCTCTACATCCCTCCAGGTACTGATGGGTTTGGGGCTCTCACGGGACCCCTTCTCTTCCCTAGCACTTGTTATTTGCTGCAGCTGCTGCTGTGCCTTTCAGACATTTTGGGGGAGATGACAGGCAGAAGGTTCTGTTGGTGCTTCTCACTAACAGCAATTTAAATAGCCAGTACAAGTGAGGCATTACAATTCTTCACCATTTGAATGGTGCTACTTGGTGTATTGTCACTTGCTGTTTGTTCGAGACTGAGCAGAATCTGCAAGACAGGTGCATTTTTTGTGCATTCACTACATGGAGGAGGTGGGCTGCGAAGTTCTGTGTTGTTAAGCTCAGAACAGGATTCTTCTGTATAAGCACAGGAGAAAGTTGTGGGAGGCAAGACAAAGGGAGATTTGCCTAGAAATCAAACCCTCGGCAAAGAGAGGGAGAGAGGAAGCTGATGATGTGACTGGCATGCTGGAAGCTAGCCATGTAACTGGCATGCATCCTAACTAACCATGTAGCTAGCCCTATAACTAGAATGCTTCCTGGCAGTAGTGGCGGAGAAGTGATGGATCCACAGTGGAGCATGTGACAGCAGAAGATATTGACATTGTTATGCACTGATGCTGTCAGAGTTACTGCAGCACTCGTCTTGGGTGCTGCATTGTGCCATCCTATGGAGACCTGCACAGCCACCTTCTGTGACCCCTGTGTTTCCATTCTCCCCCAAAATACCCATACAGCTGATTGCCCCGGAGAGGAAACAGAGAAGAGAGAATGAAGTCTGGCCAATATGTGTCTTCCCTACCAAAGTCCCCCCCAGCTGGTGATGCTCCTTACCCTCTTCAGAAGTTTTTAGGACCAAATGAAACTGCTGTACCTGTGGGGTTAGCGAGGAGGGAGGTCTGAGCGGGGAGTGGATGTGCGACATGATAGCTAGAAAGAAGAGTCTCGTGCACAGAGAAGTGAGGGAATGCCAGAACTTGTCTTGCTCTGCAACCTTCCCTGTGTGTTCATGTCTCTCCAAGGACAATTCCCTTCGCTGCAGAGAGGACAGCTAGGAGCAAGGTTTTAGGGACTGGAGAAAGGCCCT
>JAUBOD010000375.1:74709-85600 GCA_032353885.1 Nothura maculosa
TGTCTCTCCAAGGACAATTCCCTTCGCTGCAGAGAGGACAGCTAGGAGCAAGGTTTTAGGGACTGGAGAAAGGCCCTCTTACTTTCATTTATAGCCTCTAAACACTTTCCTTCTCCCTCCCTCTCAAAAAAAAATCAAAAAAAAAATCAGCAAGAATTCAGCAATTCATGGTATTTGGAACTGTGATAATTTGGGGAAGTAGCATTATGAGAAGAATTTGCATGGTATTCTTCCCTGCTGCTTGAGAGCAGATTTCCACAGCTTCTGTGGGTTTGGCTTAGGACAGGAGATTTACCATAAAGAAAGCCTAGTCATTTAAAGACTAGTGTCCTCACTGGAGGGCAAGACATTAGATGGAAGAGCAAATTAATTTCTCATCTTTCTGACTGTTCTGTTACTTACCTTCCCAGGTGGCCACTTTTGTGGGCCCAGTTACTGCCATCCCGGTGCTTCTGTTCTCTGGGTTCTTTGTCAGCTTTGATACCATTCCAACATACCTCCAGTGGATGTCCTACATTTCCTATGTCAGGTACTGCTAGGGAGACTGTTAACCTCCCATCTTCAAAATGTGGTTTGTTTGCCTTTGCTTGCTTGGTATTTGATTATTTTGGATACTAAAGAGACTGTTCACAGCATGTTCCTTTACAGCATAAAAATACAAATAATGTAAAAGAATACCATGCTTCCTCACTGTATTTTATTCTGTATATGATGTGAAGTAAATAGGAGTATTATGTATAAATCATCTGCTACTGGGCAGGTCACTCCCACTAAATTCCGTAGAATTGTTCAGCACATGGATCTGCATGGATTTTGGAATAGTGGTTTGCGGAAATATATAGGGACAGTGTGCCTAAATGAGAAATCGATGGGGCTTCTGGCACCTCATTTTGGAGGAAAAGTGTTGTTTAAATCACTGCCCTTGATGGATTTGTTGGAGAAATACCTTTAAACCTTGCAATTGTGCTGCCACAAGTGAGATTGGATTTGTGTCACTTCTAAACCACTAGTTTAAGCCCTGTGTACAGTCACTGGAAAGGGATGAGTACCTTTATCCTTTCTGTGTCAGTCACTGTCTATCTGAAAACAATTTCTAAAGATGGGGCCATTGCCATCAAGAAACCTCTGGAGGCTAGTTTGGAGGATTAGCTTAAACTAGAAACCTAAACACTGAGAGTTGTAATTAGGTGAGATGAATTTCCCTGAAGGTGGCCAATGGGTTTTCTTTGGACAGAAATGATCAGGAAATGGACACTGCAGAGGGAGCTTTATGGGTTTTGAAAATAATCCTTTAATCACCATTTTTCTTATGACTTTGGTTATTGTAGGGCTGGTTTACAACAAGGAGATAGCTTTGTAGGTTTATTCTCCTTCACTATTCCCCCTTTTCCTGCCTCCTGCTCTGATCTGCACTACTTTTAACAAAAGTTAAACTCTCGTTTCATGCTACATCCACTGAATTAGTAACTAGAATTCAAGATCAGGCCACAAGGGAATTGTGCAGCCCATATGGAGTCTCTTGAAGCTAAGGAGAGCTAACATATGCATGGGGACCATGCTGCTGTATCTGCTTGCAATTTTAAAGCCTATATGCGCCCCATCCTGGGGGAGACATGGGAACTGCTCATTATTAGCTAGTAAAAGTGTAGCACAGAAGGCAAGAGAAGAGATGTTCTAGTTTGATCCAAGATTTAATATATTTCTGACTGCATATCATAATTGTGTCCCTGATGCTTAGTTTTAAAAATGGAACTAATGATGTCAGTTTAAATTGAAGAAGAATTTTTGAATATAAGCTGAAATTAGTCTGCCTTAAATTTTAACATTTTCCTTTTGAGAAATTGCACTATAATTGCTAACTGAAAGCTGCTGAAGGCAAAACTTCTGTCCTTGTTCAGGCTCATGCAAAATGCCAGTGATACAAGATTTGCTTGATTGTAACAGAGGACAAAATTTGTCCTGAGACAAAAGTCCAAGCAATAGAATCCTTCAGCATTTCCAGACAAACTCTCAAAGAGGGTGTTTTGCTACTGCAATATTTTTAAACAGGTTTAAAAATCAGGATTTTACTTGGTAATCCATCCTTCTCTTTTCCAGATATGGGTTTGAAGGAGTTATTCTCTCCATCTATGGACTGGATCGAGAAGATCTGCATTGTGACAAAGATGATACTTGCCATTTTCAGAAATCAGAAGCGATTCTGAGAGAACTGGATGTAGAAAATGCCAAACTTTACCTGGACTTCATTGTGCTCGGAATTTTCTTCTTCTCGCTGCGTCTAATTGCCTATTTTGTTCTCAGATACAAAATCCGAGCAGAGAGGTAAAAGAAACAAAAAGCAGATATAACAATGCAGTAGGAGAAACTTTAGCCATGCAGTAGAGGGCACTTGACATTGTCTCAGTGTGGCAGGCCGGTCTCCAGTGCCCAGCTAGATGCTGTTATGACCTAGCCCATAGAGAACCACATTGAGATAGCGGACAAATAGTGTTAAGCCAATCAGTCCAGTAGGGTTGGGTCATGTTTTCATTACACTTTCTAGCTCTGCCTAGGAAGAAGAAATAGAAGGGAATTTTGCAACAGAATTTCAGTGCTGAGGCAGTGTAACTGTAACAAAATACCTGGTTACAGGAACTTTCCTTATGAAAAATAATTCTGTGATAAGGTAATATTAGTCTTGGTAGCCAGACTAGAAAAATGTCATCGTTAGGTGATGAGGTAATGAGGTGCAAAATGGGGGATGCAAAGAAAATACGTTTCTGTCATCTTTTTAAATTCAGAATTTCATCTTTGCTGTTTTCTATATATTATTTTGCAGTTCTTTTCCTCCTATTTACTTCTCTGGCCAAAAATCTGTAAATGTATTAATTAATCTTAAAAAACTCTTTTTAATATGGATACTTTTTTAAAACAAACAATGCTAAAGTGATTCAAGTCAATATTTTTGTTTCTGTCTAAATTAAGAATTTTGGTGCTTTACTTGTCGAGCTGGTCTCATATTTGAAAATTGTGCTAATAGGAGGATAAGGCAAATTCTGAGTCTGCGCTAAACCTGTGGTCCGTATTTGGAAACAACAATAAGACAACACAGGCAGTCAGGCGTGTTCAGTCTGCTGCTGAAGGATTAACAGAAATGTGTTTTCTTCAGTGTCTTAAATCCTCCATATTTGTGATATTTAAAATACTAAATCTGCTCATTATCCGTTTGAACTACCTCCTGTGAATGAAAACAGCAAAGCACTCCAGGGTACATTTTCTCTTAAATTATGAAAGTAGAATCTATTTATAAAGCCTAAGGGACTGTTTGTGTCTGTTGGCCTGCAAGAACTATCCACAGCTCAAAGTTTGGGATATTACATAAAAAATCTTGCAACTGTCTTCTGTGGCAATGAGCAAAATACTAGTAACACCCTGTACGTAGGAGCTGCCTCAGAATATGCAAGGACAGTATAGTAGGACAGTGCTAATTATGCCAAGCAATTTTGTTCTCATTAATAGCTACTTCATCTAAACATCAATGAAACTGCTACACTAGGCATGCATTTGCTTGCGTATCTCAAACTCAGAAGGGGGAAATCCTGATTCCAGGTTGAAGTGACTTGAAATGTCACTTTATCCCTGATTTTCATGGGTACAGGTTTTCAGCCTGAAAGGAAGGTGTGAGACCTATACCCATGTTGTACACCTTGATAAACTTCTTTTTGCAAATTCTACTAACTTCTGCAGTTATTGTATGTTTGCCATAATGTTGTAGATATCCATGTCAGACCTACAAAGTATATAAAAGAATTACTTCTATCACAAAGATAATACAATTTTAAGAAGACTTGTAGATTGAAAGCAGCTCTGGCAGCAAAACACTCAGGGGCTTCAGCAACTCATGACAGTAAAGAAGTTGCAGGGAGACCTTTTGTGTCTGCTGTCACCAAGGGTTGCAGTTCACAGACTGTTTCTGAGGACTTAATGGCTGCATCTGTACTAGTCAACTGAACAGTGCCAGGATCTACTCTCTGGGCTTTATGTCAGCTTGCACAACCAGCTTCTGCCTGCATTGTTAGTCATCTAATGGTAGAAATGATCCCTGGTCTGTGCTAACTCCTAAATGGTGCCCAAACATTATCTGAAAAAGGTCTAATAGGCTGGGCTGCAACACTGCCATTTAGTAGTAAAGGCAATTGTTTTATATTTTCTTTTGGTCATATGCAAAACAGTTTAATTTACCAATACAGACATAGCCTATGTGTATCTGTTAAAATGCTTGAGCTAGGCCTATATTCTGGAAGATCAATGTCAAGGCACATCTTTTAAGATGGTTAGTTGAACTTTCCCTAAAAGCAAGATTAATCTGTAAAAACAAAATTAATCTGCAGAAGCAAAAATAAAGAAAAAAAAAAAACCCCATACACCCCATACCTCTCCATATAGTGCAGGAGCCCACTGCTTTTTCATAAGGTCTCCTGGGGGCCAGCAGAGCTTTAATGGGATTCTGCAGCATATCCAGGCATAATCAAAGAGAGGTATGGACCTCCCTGGGTGTCAGATATGGGAAATTAGGGATTGGGGCTCTTTAAATAATATGCCCAGTTATGAACAGTTTGTCAACAAATCAGAAGCTGAAATCTCTTGACAAACATTGCTGGATTTTTTCAGGACTCTCAAAACATTTGTGAATATTGCAAACTGTTGAAATGCTATTTGCAAACAGATAAAAAATACATTTGCCAAATGACTCTTTTGTTTGTACATTGCTAGTCCAAATGTGGGCTAGCTGAGTATGAACGAGTGCAACATTCCTGAGATATATTCAGTATATTCAGGACATATGTTTTGTATTAACCAACACTAATTTACCAAATACCAGATTTGCAGTTTAGCAGATAGAATAACTTACTGATAAGACTAGTAATTTCAGCACTGTTAATTTTGACAATGAAAATGCCATCTTCTCCCATCAAGTCCCAATCAGTATTAGCTTCCTGAATGCTGTCTTGTTATCTGTGTGTACATCTCTATTTGTAGACATTCTTGTTTTACTTTACTCTGCAACATATCCTCATGTACTATCTCTTTCTATTAGATTATGGTAGCCAAAAGTCTGATCCTCCCTGGGCGTTCCTAGAAAAATGCATGTAATATTTTTGTCATTCCTTTTTCTTGTTAAATATGTTTTTTCTCAGCCATCTGCTCTAGAGCACCTAGTGGAACATTACTGTTGTAAGGAATGCTTTCCCACTAAAGAAATAAATTAAGTCCATTGAAACTCAGTGCTGTACATAAATGAAATAATCATTTTCCCCCTTTTAGCTCTAAAATCAACAAATTATGTCCCTTCTGCTATTACTTGGGAATGGAAATATTTGAAGTTCATCCCAATTATATTTTTGTATGCTGTAAAGCTTTTGCCATACACTCAACTTGATCATTTCCCCTTTATATAGAAATAAATTATAATAGGCTGATATAAAAAGCATTCCCATATTGATGTGTTGAGCTTGCCTATGCTGAACTGTTAGCAAGAACATTGCCAAACTCTAGAGGCTTCATGCTGAAGACTAATGAAGCCAACAAGATTCTAAAAAATCTAAGAAAGATGTTCAGCTGATATAACTAACCGTAAATTGGTTGAAATCAATGCCATCATGACCATTTGAAACAGGTAACAATCTGACTAAAAATTGCATGAGAAGCACAAAGATTTTTTAAAGATCACTTGAAGATGGAGTGTCTTCATGATTTCTCTTGTAACTGCTAGAAGACTTTAGTATTCTTTTGGCTTCTTTTTTTTTCTTGTTTTATGCAGTTACATTGTGACACGTTGGTTTGGCTCCTGTATGCATCAGCTAAGACTTTTTGTGATTCAGGTGTGTGAGGGAGAGTTGTTTTATTTTATTTTGTTTTGCTTTGTTTTGTTTTCTTGTCTGAAACTTGGATATTGTCTGAGAAGACCTGAAAGTTAAAAAACATGTATTATTTATAATTAAATAAAGAAAATGGAAAATGGATTCTACTTAAAACAATTTGAGGAAGTTTCATCTTTATGGATCAAGGGTAATGACAAAGAATATCTGGTGTTGAAATCCTTTTCACTTTAATATTTGGAACTCAAAATACTTGGTTTTCATTAAAGGAGGGGCAATGTGTTAAACTTTGGGTTTTAGAAAGAAGTGTGATGATACATACTGACCTGTCCAACCTCAGTGATTCTCAGAGAAGATGCTATTCTACATACTGTTCTGTCTACTCAACATGAGATGCATGTATTCTACTTAAGGGGATTCTTTGAGGCCCTGTTCCAGCAAAGTAATTAAGTATATTAGTAACTTTTAGCAGCTCTGTTGGCCTATCTAAACAAAAGATCAAAATTAAAAACAATGAATGTCTTTAAAAGAAAGCCCAGGCTTATGTGCTTTGCTAGGTGAGGGCTGTTTTGTACAGGTAGACTGAGATGCTGGCTATTTAAACAGACTGAGTTGCAATAGTGAGAAGCTCATTTGCTTGGAGTTATTTTCTGGTGAAATTATAGGATGTTGTAAATCTTTAAAAAAATTTTAATGAAAAAAATGCTGTTTTTGAGGGGAAGAGGAGAATGAAAACCAAGCATAGAGAAGAATGTATATTTGTCTATTTAATATATCTTTGCACAGTTGCTTTTGTTAGCTGCAAAGCTTTGGTTAATTTTCAAGAAAAATGATTTTTTTGTCCTACAGGACTCTTTATACTCTTTAAAAATGTCAGCATTCATTTTTAATTCCCAGACCTAAGCAGGATAGGATCTTGTTCTTTTTCAGTGTAACTTTTATTGAAATGCCATTTTATTCTTTTGTGTCCTGCTCTGAGACAAGAATATTCGGGAAGGGTGTACAGGGCAAAGCTAGAGAGTTCAGGTGCAACAAGCTTACATGTCCAAATAACTTGCCCAAAAATCCATGTGGGAAGGATGGAAACCATGTGCACTCCTCTATTCTGCAGCCTCCTACAATCTCTTTGCACCAATCTGTAGTTCCAGTCTTGTTTCATGGCTGTGTGGATGAGAAAGTCATGTTTATTTGCCCCAGCTAATGCAAGAGAGCACCCCACAGCTGCAGGATTTGTTGTTACGTTGTTATCATTAGGTAGTCCTGTACGGTTTAATAAGAAGAGAGTGATTGACTGTGATGCTCCTTGATCTTAGTGCAGTGGGAGCTGGCCTGGAGAACTTCTTTGTAGGGACACTGATTCAGCTGTGATATTTCTTCCTTCAGGATCTTGGGTTGGGCAGGATCTTGATTTGGGTGGGATTGAGGCACATACACACAGGTGCTTCCATGAACAGGATAGCTGTCTGCGTGTTTGTTATAGGCCAAGCTTTGTGAGTTAGTGTGAGCATGGTTAGAAAGGGCATTGGTTGCAGTAGTGGCAGAGAGGTAGAGCCTGCTCCCATGTGGAGTGCTGTGGCCAAATGCACAACAAGCCTGGTTGGGATGACACAGGTGTAGGGGGAGAAGAAATGATGCACATGCTACTTTTTACTCTAGCTACCTTGACTTGGCTAAGGAAATTCAATTTTTTTTTTTGCATTTATCTTTTATCAATGGAATACTGTTTATGAAAACAATTTATCTTACCACAGTTGTATAAAAATCCAAAGCCCAGTCCAAGCTCGACGTCTGCATTTCTCTGTAGTAAAATTAAAGAAGCAGACACCTCCTGAAAAAAGGAGCCCTGAGTTAACTCAGTGGCCACCTGTCCCTTAGTGAGAGGGGGAGTGGAGAGTTATCATGAGCTCAAAGCAGTGACTGACTTAGGTGAGACATCAAGATTATATGAATTGAATGCTACAGTGAAATGAGACAAATCCTGCTCTTTCAGGCTGCAGTAGTTCATCTGTGCTCCTAGCTACTTCCCAGCCCAGGAGTGAAGTATTTTTCAGGAAGTTTGCCTCTACATTTCCTCATTATAATTGGTGGTGGTTCCCAGGCTTGCATTTATGTTGCACAGTGAGGATCTCAATGTGAATTTAAATCTTACAACTATTTGAATTTAGCAGAACTGTTTTTGATTTGACCTGCTTCATCTGTAGCACTCGACAAATTTTATTTTCAGTCATTGTGTGTGTTCGTTGCTGCGTCTTTCTTAATCTCCAGTTTTGTTCTGGGACAGTGAACTGCGATTTTTCAAGATCTTTTGCATTGATGAATCCTAACCTGGTAGCCTAGGCAAGTATCTTTGATCAGCTGCCCAACTGTGGGCAGCTCATGTTAAGGGAGATGAGTCCTTGTACATTTAAACATTAGTTGTAGCTTAGAGTTTTGGAGCCTCAAGGTCAAGGAGTTCATTGCTAAAATGTAAACTTTTCATAAAACTGGTTTTGGATGACCGGTACTATAGCATAGTTGGACAACTAGACATGTGGTGATTTAAGTTTTGCTGTTTATATAGCCCTACTGAAAGTTGGAGAAACATCAGAATTTCACTCTGAACTCTGGTGGTTGAAAGGACTGCTTGTCCCTTTGATGCTCACACAGAGCTGCAAAGATTCCTGCCAAAAAAAAAGGAATATTAGAAAACATTGAGGTTATTTTTGATACTAACCCTCAGGCCCCTCCAGGGCAGGGTAACTGTATCAGGTGATTGCAGAGATACTGCCCCACAGGTTGTCCCCATTTATTTGAGGCTGTGAGTGATGTTCTTGTGTTCATCTATTTTCCTACCTGAACACCCCAACGGGATGCAATTGCACGGCAATTACTTTCCCACTGTTCTGTACAGAAAGCCATTTCTAAAGAACAGTACTAACAAAGGTATTTTGAAAAGCCTAGGGGAAGTAGAAGCAGGCAGAAAATGATGTTATGTCAGGTCCTCTCTAACAGCTGGTGACAGGCTGATCATTGCAGTGTTCAAGGCACCAGTCCTATTAATCCTGCCACACAGCCCTAATGAGTGTATAAAGTAAGTGCTGCGTGACCCTGAAGTTAATCGTAGGCTCTGCTTGTCAGGGACGGGGTTGGTACCTCTTCCAGATACAAGCCCTACTGTCTTGTTCCGTTATGAACTACCTGTTTTCATAATACATAGACATCACTTTAATGGATCCCACTGAGTAGTTTTTATAACCTTAGATCATTGTGCATACTACAAAGAAGTTGCAATTTGAGCCTGCACAACTAACAACTTTGATTTTAATTGTGTATGTTAGAATATTTCTGTTTCTGTACACATTTCATGCTGATTTTGTGAAAGAGTAGTGGTACTTTGAAGCATGAAATGTGGCATTTTTTATTTTTTTTTTAATTTTCAGATCTTAAAGAGAACCATGCTTTTGAATTATTGTTAACGTTGTAGCTTAAAGTCATCAGTTATAGAACCTTAAGAAATTTAGAATTATGTTGAGACACATTGTTGTGATTATGAAACAAAGGGTGACCTGTCCAAATTGGTATGCCTTGGCAAAAGAAATTCCCATGGCTCAGTCTGCCAGACCATATTTTATGTGTTGTTTATGCCACCAAAATACATCAAGATTTAGTTTAGCATTTGTCTTGTGCTGGACCTCTGAGCAGGTCAGTCCCTGCTTACTAATTGCTTATGTCCTTTTTTACCAGGTATTTGTGATTATTGTCCACATAGGGGAAAATGAGCTTTCTGGGAACAGTGCAAGATAGTTTGAGATAAGGAACCAACTTCTTATACCTCTGTAAACTAGAGGATACCTGAAGTTCTAGATTAAAGGCATGCTTTTCTTCATTGCCCTTCATTAAAGAAGAATATATTTAGAATATCTTTTTAAGCAGTTTGTAAAGCAACAAGGAAATCCTGTTTTTCAAAGTTGAAAAGACCTTCTACTACAGTGGCATCTGTGAAGCCTTTTTTTTTAATAAATTAATTTTAGGAATCCATTTAGTCTAATCATTATACAAACTCCTTTTTATTACTTCAGAAAAGCAGCATTTCTGAGTTCGGTGATAGTTATACTCACCCGTACAAATGTGAATGAGTTGCTGAACAATTAAGAAAATACTGAAAAAATACTCGTAGAATGTGCTTAAAGTGGTAAATTAAATTTAAGGAGAAAGCTAAATTGATAAATCTAAAGAGAAAACAAAACAGTCCTGAGATATAGCCAAGCCTTTGCTTATGTCAGTAAAGATTTGTGCAATATCTTATCTCAATCAGTTGACCTTATTGTGAGGTACTGCCCTTGAATCTATTATTGAATTATTTAACATCTGTTCTTTTGTTTCTAAAGCAAGAGTCAATGCAAGTACATTTTAAATCAGCGTGCTAAAGTGTGCATATTCTGTATATCTAATATGTAGTTGTTGTCTCTTGTTTCTGTAATGCATTCGCATTACTATGAATCAATTTTATTATGCTTCTCTAGAGACTGTTGCTGCCTGCACGCTGTGATATATTTGCACTGTTGTAGATATATACATATGCATTCATATATATAATGATACTCTATCAACCATGTCTTTTTCAGGTTGCTTGTTACCTTTGTAGTCTATGCTTACTGGTACAGTGGACCTGAGTAAAAATGTGGGATGTGGGGCATTCTGATGATACGTTACAATAATAGAGAGATCTTTGTATATTTCTGTATACTTAATATCTGCGAGAGATTTGTATGTGCATTATTTTCTGAACTAGGGCTTTGTTTTCTGAGAATAGAGAACATTTATGATAATGTAACAAAAAATCAAATAAAGTGTTACTATTTTCAGACAAATACATTTGTCTCTGGTTTCTCTCAAGCAGTAGTGGCAGGTGCATGGGTAGTGATACCTATTCATGTCCTGGTCTTACGTGAAGTTTCAGGTCTGCTCTTAGGAGCAATAAGTGAGGACAGTGAATTGCCTACTTCACATGTATATTATGGTGGTTTCACGTGTTTCCTAGCACATAGGATTTA
>JAUBOD010000375.1:102712-117808 GCA_032353885.1 Nothura maculosa
AGGCAAAATGGGAGCTAAAGCCAGAAAATCTCTTTACTAGTGGGAACACAAGGTCTTTCTCAATGCAAATAAGAAAGCAAACAAATTTTGATGATAAAAGATACTGTTTTCATTTCTTGGATATGTTATGCAGATAATACACTAGCCCAGGAGGGTTCGCACATTTGATGACTGGATTAAATTTCTAATTTGTAGCACAATCAAATAAATTATCAACTACATTTCTGGCCGCAGTATTAAAGCAGATGTTGATTCACAGTCATAAAAGAAGGGATGAAAAGGTTAATATTTCAGTAAATAAAGCAACTTGCATCGCTATCACATGTTGCTTTTCAGAAGTGAGATCTAACTCCTCAGTGCCTCTCTGCTAATGGAAAAAATCTAAAACCTAATTAAGAAGTCTCTATTCAATGGACTGTGAAGAATTTACAGCAGTGAAATTGTCTGTGTCAGACAAATATGCTATTGATAGCCCTGTGGGAACTGATGATGAAAGGGCTACAAATAAGAATGAGGGAAGAGAAATAAAATGTGCTGTAAACTGGGCTTAATTTCAAACAGGAAGACCAAAGATGAGAGAGGGCTGGGGGTATGCAGGTGCCAGTGCTAATAAACACCACTGAGGGAGAGGTTTTGATGTGAGAATGAGAGGTGCTCTGTGAGGTGTTTCTCTAAGATGATATGTCTCATCTCTATGTGAAAGTGTCTCGGCTTTCCACCACTTCTGCTGTATGGGCTTGTGCTGTCTGACATGGATGCTGTCTGCAAAACAGACTAACATAGCCACCAATATGTTTGCCTGGGATTGTCAGCCAGGGACAAACCAAAAGAGTCTTCCCCAGATGAGAAACACTGTGAGCATCCATAGAGGCTCCTCCAGCCTGCATGGGCAACTTGCATTGCAGAGGTGCTGGCCACCCATTCTCTGCAAACCTCCAACACCCAAGATGGCACCAGCAACCCACCAGGCATCCCTGCCCAGCTGTATCATGGATCCCACATGGAGGATGAAGACAAATATTCAAACAGAGACCAGAGGCTCTGCTTGGACATGCTGTGCACATGGCCCAGTCCTTTCTCATCTCTTTGTGCCTACAGTTCCTTAGGATCTGTCTTATAGTTCTCAGTCACTTCAAGAATGAAATACCTTGCTCATAAGCTAAGGCACATCAATCATGTCTAAGCTAGGTAATAAGGGCAGGGAAGATTCAGCAGCCTGTATAAGGAGAGTTTCCTGGTGGCCTTTTTTTAGTAGCAACATCTGTGAAGCCACATGCATGTGGAGGGGAGGCTTTGTCATTGGTCATCTTAATTCCTGATTCAAGCTTGACAGACTTCAGGTTTATTCCATGGTATTTGTCATTTCACCAGCCAGGGATCAAAAAACTCACTTTCTACAAAGTCAAACCACTTTTCTCAAAGTGGGAACAGGCCTAGCTGCTGTATCACAGAATGTTTAAGGTTGGAAGGGACCTCTAGAGATCATTTAGACCCACCTTCTTGCTCAAGCAGGAACACTCAGAGCAAGTGACACTGGGTTTCATCCAGACGGGTTTGGAAGATCTCCAGAGAAGGAGACTCCACAACCTCCTTGGGCAGCCTGTTCCAGGGCTCCATTACCCTCACAGGAAAGAAGTTCTTCCTCACACAGAGCGGGAACTGCCTGTGTTTCAACTTGTACCCACTGTAGCTACAAGCATTTTCACGCTTTTCAAGTAATGGAAAGCAGCCCCCCACTCATACTGCAAATGCCTCCTGGGCTGCATAAGGCCCCTCTCATGTCTCTGGAGACCCACTTTGCCAAGAGCAGGGTCACTTCATTCAGCTCCCATTTCTAAGATCACTTAACACTTAGCAACTTCCGAGGTAGATGGATAAGTTTCTGGTTGCTAAAACCCATAGCTACTCTGTTCCCCAAATGATCTCTCTGGATTTTAGTCTGGTGTTGACCAGGTAACTACTTTACTTGGTGAAGGTCCAAAACTGTTTATTAATCTTAATGATAAGAAAGGAGACCTTTCAAAATGTGGGAAATATGAGGCCCTGGTGAGAAAGGGCTTGATTTCTTAACAACTCATCAGGGGCACCTTACATTTCTGCCAAATACCCTTCTCATTAGGCCGTAGTGTCAACAAGTTTCACATAATGCATATTTAATTGTTTGTATTAAGGAGGGACAGCTGCAAGAGGAGAAATTGAGAGGGGAACTCAAAATGAGTCAGAGTATAACCTTGGGAGCCAGGAGCCTCTGCCAGGTGCTCCAATTCGTACGTTTTTGACTTTGCTGGTTTGGCTATTTTTCTCTCATTCTTTACAGATTCCTGCCTAGATGTGAACTAAATTCTTGACTCAGTCCATCTATTCTTTTAAAGCACCTTTCTTTATTGAAATTACATTTATCAGAAGAAAAAACTGCAAAATTTTTATTACTATCTATGCAGCCCATGAAGATTTTGTTGGAATATACTTAGAATAATTATTATTTAGCAAACATTTTATCTGCAATTGCTAGATGTATCCTTACACAAACTTTGATGAGATTATTTCTTGCCCAGATGTCCAGTTAAGAGGCCAGAATACTGTTTAGAAATTTCCTTTTTTCTTTTTTTCCTTTGTGTTATAATGAACATTAGCCTTTATAATGGAATTTAGTGACACAATGATTTCTACTTAAATGAAAAACACAGAGAATTCTGGTGTGTTGCATTAGTCCAAGAGATTTTCTATGTTCAAAGGAAATGATCCCTATTGTTGGCCTTTGGGAACACCAGACTCAGCAACAGCACAAAGAAGGGACCCTGATAAGTTATTCTCAGTTCCTTACGAAGTAGCAGATAAGTAGGGTTCCAATAGAAGATACCATCAGCAAAGCTGAGAGGTGCTCCAGAGGGTTATTTAGAGTGACTTGATTAAGCTTGTTTCTTTTCTGTCTGCTGAAAGATTCTCTCTTCCTACTGACCAGGAAAGGAGCCAGGGAGAGCATCACTTGCTTTAACTAAGCTTTTGTGATCAATCTCCAATAGGTTGAACTTTGCTTTTAACAAAGTTAAACAGCTTTAACAGCTACCACTGAAAGTGCTGTGAGTGTTATAGGAAGCACTATCCCTATCCAAATACCAGTAAAAGAGAATTCAAGAACTATGGGTGTTACACAGGAGTGGTTAGAAAGGAAAACAATAAAATGAATGTTTAAAAATATTTGGTAATTCTTCCTGAATCAGGTTTAATGAAAATCTAGCCAGAAAAAAAAACTCTCATATATATATATATATATATATATATATATATATATTTATATTTATATTTATACCCTATTAGCATTGTAGCTGTAACGATGAAATATAGTTTGAATAGGCATAGGAGACTCATGCACAGTAATTACTGTTGTTTTTATGCTGATCCTTTCTTGCCAGTGAACACTGTACTGTAGTGCTTGGTGGTCAGGGCTTCAGTCTTGCGTGACTATGTGGTTCCCATTCATATTAGGTGAATAATCTTGGTTGTGGCAGGATGTATTGCTACCGGCTCAGCTCCATCTCACTTATTTAGCCTTTTAGTAGAAAGAAAGAGAACAAGTTCTTTCATGTTTTTGGAAAGATCTATTCCTGTGCTGTGTCTATTGCAAAATAGGTGGAAGAAGATAAATGTCTATAAATGAGCATTTCCCTCTGTCTCCATTAAGTTCCTCTGCGATATAGAAGTGTGAGTCATTTATCTGTAGGCCTGAATGAGAGAAAATAAACCCTTTAATTTTGTTTATTTTGCTCCTTCTACCTCCCTTCTTTTTTTTCCTTTCCTATTATTTGATAGGCTCTGCACAGGCAAGCATCAGACCCAGAACGGGGCAAGCTAGAGAAGAAGTGTTGCTCTCACTTGGGTTGCTCCCCAAGAGTTAAGGGCCACAGGGACACCATAGCCAGAGGCACCATACTCCGATGTGCTGCATGTGGTGATGCAATGACCTTGTGAGTGCTGAGCAAATCTAGTCACCAAAGGGAAGTGATAACAAAGCATCTGCCTCTTGGGAACTTTGCACTGGGCTATACGTTGAACATTCACTCTGTTATCTGCTCAACATCTGCGCGGTTGTCTTATGAACAACTGCACTGTTATCTGTTGGCCATAGTGTTGACCATCCTGCTGATGGCTGAAGACACTGGTCTTATTGTGTAACTGTTGTGTCTATCTTTGATCAACAGGATAATGAATTAAGTCTGAGAAGCATAAAAGTAAGCGAGCTGCATATATCCGTGTGGACTCAGACTCACCGTCAGATGGCTTGTGGGCCTGCAACCCACCCGTCATCCGAGATCCCTCTGATAGCAACTTCCAGGCAGCACATGAATCATCCCGGCACACTTTGATTGTTTTAAGAACAATTCAAAGAAAACTATAGTTTGGAATGGTTCCATATGGACAAGGAAAGGGCAGGAATGGTAATTATATCATGTGTCCAACATGGACTAACTGTAAAGTTGTGATGTGCATATCTGATTTCAATTCTCTTGTATTTCTAACATTACTATACTTTTCAGCATTTTTGTACTTGTAGATTGTTTGGTGTTAGTTGTTTAGTGTTATCCTGTGTCCGTCATATGTGTAGAACCACTTACAATAAATTCTTATACTTGACAAAAAACAATCTCTTAGGTTCAGCCCAACTAATCCTGCAATCTGAAAGAATCCTGGGTGCCCTACTACTTGGAGACACGTCACAATAATTAGACAGTTAAATCACAGCAGCTCAAGGCATACAGACGTCTATGAGGCAGAACTTCTTTAAATTCCATATTTTGTTTCATTAAGATTCAGGTCATTCCTGCCTTGAGCTCATTACTTTCCTGTGACACAGCTAATAACTCAAAAGAGTAATACCTTTTCACAAATACGTGTCTCCTTTTACCCTTTTAGATATTTTAAAATAAGATTTATGCATGACTTAGTGAACACTTGCTTTAATAGTTTAATAGTTTAATAACCTCTGACTCTGAGCTCTGTGTGGAGCCATGGTGACTTCAGAGCTTGATGCGACTTGCAACATGGTAAAACAGCTCAATTATTTTTATTATTGTTTTATTATATATGTATATAATATATATTATTATATATAAAAAGGCTTCATTAATATTGCTGCTGATTCTCACTTGGTCTTGGTCTGGTGGATTTTAATGTGATGCCCTGTAAGCTACTCTTGAAGAAAATGCGATGGCACTCAAAATCACCGAAGCAAACACACTCTGAAATGCAAGCGGCCTATGGGCTACTGGGGAGGCAGAATTGCAGCTTCTGCATTGGGCAGGTTTACCAATGTGCACAGCACACTGGTCAGAACCCCAGATGCTTGGCTGACACTACAACCTTGCTGCTTGCTGAGGAGCATCTCTGGTTCCCGGGCAGAAAGTACAAGTTATTTTCTTGTCTGAAACTTCCTTCCTTCTTCTCATGAAAACACAAATGCTCAAGAGTAAAGCAGCAAAAGTTCAGCTTTAGCTGAGCCGTAGGAGGGCAGAAGCTGCACCAGCAACCACCTCACCACCCCTGTCTCGCCCCAGTCTGCCCACAGTGATGAATATTCCAGGGCTGCTCATGGCTCCTGAAAGCTGCTGCTCATCCGGACCATGATTCCTGCTCTGATAGTCAATGTCATTGCACAATGAGGGTCAATAAATGCAAACTCTGTATTTACCTCCTGCTTTTTCTTCTGCAGAAATATTGGTACTGGAAATACAAAAGGATTAGTTATTGAAGATAGAAGTCTGAACTTTTTTTCTATGAAGTGAGCATGTGAAAAGAAGGCAGCAGTGAGCTTGGAAAGTGCTGTGCCATGTGTCATGAATAGGCCTGGGACTCCCTCTCCTGGCGTAAGAACTGAGTGCTAAGGATCCAGGGAGCCATGGATGGATGTTTAAGGCTTCCTGCAGAGATGTTGGCTGCTCAGAGGTGTTACCTGCTGGGTAGAGTTGACCCTGAGGAGTTCTTGCAGAGAAAGTTGGGAAATTGTCTGGATGGTGTTTGCTTATGAGCTGGATTTATGTGCTTGGGAGTCCCTGAAAATTTTGGGTCATGGCTTGACTCAGTTATCTGCAACCCTAGTGCTGACTGAGCTGTTCCAGTGTATCCACAACATCCTCGGATGAGGATGGATATAGGACCCAGAGGCTGGCAGCCAGCAGCCTGAGGATCCCCGAGGTTTCCTACGTGGCACTTGACAGCCATGTGTGAGTGATCCAGCCCTCAGCCTCCTCTTCCCAGTTAGAGTTTTTGGGCATGTACTACCCTGCACTCCTTGCTCAAATGGTACCCCGTGATGCCGGTGCCAGGAGGTGGCATTCCTCTCAGTCTTTCCATCAGCCTCCAAGCACCCTGTACTGAAACACCACTAAAAATATTCTAGCTTCCACTGAACCAGGAGCACTGTGTTAGGGAATGCTCACAGGAAAAGTTAAGTGGGGCTCACTCAGAAAACTTTACCCCAATGTACCACTGGAGATGGGATTACTCATTGGGGTACTTTATTTATATATCACCTACTCTGCAAAAATGTGCTTTTTTGCCTTTCTGTGTGAAAATACTCTGTTTAAGGCTTGTCCACTAAGGATGCCTGAGGGACAAGATGTTGAGCTGTAGCTGCCCACACTGTCCAGAGGTCTGAATCTCCACAGCTTGCCTCCTCTTGTCTGGGCACAAAATTCCCACAGCAGAATCCCTTTTTTGTTTGCTTGTCTGTTTGTTTGTATTTTGTATTGTATGCATCACACTGCAAACATCCGAGAGACCCTCCAATTGAGCCAGTGGCTCTTAGGCCTCTCCTGTCTTTCAGGGAAGCCAGAAGTATCTTCATAAAGAACAACTGAGAGCTTTGTACAACAACGACGGTACATGACAATATATTAGAAACTCATACAGTTAAAAAACTCATTCTTGTTAGTACTTGCTTTTAGTACTAGATTAGCTTGTAAACTCCTTTACTTCTCAATACTGACTTATTTGGGGAGTTCATTTAACTTAGAGAATGAAAACTGATCAGACATTTTGCAATGTAATCCTCTAAGGATGTTCCCAATACAGTTTGGTTTTTCCTGATGTCACATATGTAATAGAGTGAGAGGCAGCTGTGCACAGTTTGAAATTAGCTAAATAGCTTCCTTCTTTTTTTTTCTAGCAGAATAATGCTTGCCTCTGAGCTGCTAAATAATTTCAACACAAAGCAAAGCTTGCTTTCATCAATTTAAAGAAAGAAAAAAAAGCACAATAATTCAGAAAATTGTTAATTTTGAGCTGTTAATTCCTAAAATCAATTCTCCCAATGGAGAACACAAAAACCGCATTTATCAAAAGCTGAGTCAGTGACAACAGCACCCCAGCTCCGCAGTTCATTTGTGCAGCCCATGCAGATGTGCTGGCCACGCTCCCAAATGCGTGGGAATGGCCCTCCTCTGGTGTGGGCATGCTATGACTACCCGAGCCTCTCCTGAAGAAACCAAGAGAGTATAAAGGGAGGCATAATTTTGCTCTTGTTATGATAGATAATGCATTAATTTGTTGTTGTTGTCGAAGATATAGGCAAAATTTGGATGTGTGCTATCACCTACTGGGCTTAATATTATCTCAAGTATTCAAGCTTTGCTTCTGCAAGTTATATGTGTTGAGGATATAAACGATAAATGCTTTCAGGGTGAAGTGCTGATGACAGTTTAGCTGACTGACTTGCTTACACAACTTTGCAGAGCCCTAAAAGCAAAGGAAATGCTGCAAAATAGTGGTTGTAGGCCAGCTGCAATCTGGCAGGTAAGTAACGGGGTGGCCTGCAGGGCTGGTGGCACTGAGTGTGCTCTGCTGCTGCAGAGCTGCAGGGTGCCAGAGCTGTCTCCCTGCCTCAAAGCAGGAGAATCCCTTGCCCAGGCCCTTACTGCCAGAGGAACCCAAAGTAATGGGTCAGTGAGACCCAGACTGCAAAGAAGGAAGGAAAAGCATCTTTTAATAGCCAGAAATTGTGAAATACTCTGTGAATCCAGATGATTTTGCCTGAGCAACAGGTAAGGCCTGTCATGTGAGGGGGCATCAAGGGAAACATGTAGGAAGGTTTGATGGTTTTATTTTTTAGTGGAAATGGGTTTGCCCTCAAGTTTTTTCTGTGAAGCTTCAAGATATTATTTATGACTTTTTTTTTTCCACTTTTTAAAACACCCTTACTGCCCTTCATCTCTCATCTGAAAGCTTCAGGGGACCACACTTATTTTAAAATGACTCCTCAGCAAAGACTTTGTTCCCTAAAATGCTCTTGGGGACCACAGTAGTGTCACTCAGCAATGCTCATATAAACAAATCATTTTTTGCAGCTAAAGCAATTGTTTTCACCTTGTCTTCTGGTGCTTTGCTCTGTTAAGGTTATTTTCACCTTATGCCTTTCACAGCATAACTATATTCAGACCTGGAAACAGGGACACATTCAGGAATGCTGACAACCTAAGACCAGATGTTTAGTGTACATACCTGAGGAGAGAGTTTTCAACTGCCTGCTAAGCTCTTAATGCATCCCCATTCACTGACTGCATTTAGCTTGTGTAAATGCACTCCAGCATTAATATATGGGTTATCATTACTTTTCCCTCTTGCCCATTATGCTGCATACACTTGTATTGCTAAGACTGGTATTTGCCAAAGTGCTTTTCAGAAAAGTGAGTCAGAAACAGAGTCAATTTACTTTTAACCAGTAAAAAAATAATTTAATCTTTTTGTGCTATCCGCAAGGCTGCACATCCAAACTTGGCATCTCCCATGCCAAGTTTGGAAGCAAACTCTTAGAAATCTTACCTACCAACTGATGTCTAGGCTGGTTATACAATCCTGTTTTACTGTGTTGAGGCAGGAGTCCTACCAGCAAGAAAATATGTGTCAATAACAACAAAGCAAACTGAAAAGCCTCAGTTCCTCTAAAAGACGTAAAAACAAGAGATTAAAGGTAATGACTGAGTGTACTTTTTCAGCTCAGATAAGAAACATTTCCTTGTACCTTCCCCAAAGTTAAACAATTGATGTAAGCTTATTTCTCATTGTTCCTTATGTTCTCTTATGTTCTACAGCATGTTAATGTGATACTGCTTCTCATGAGGATATTTGTTGAAGAAATAAATAGTTTTTTCTTTAAATGGTACTATGCTTAGAGATATTGAAGAATGAACAACCTTCTAGCTATCAAACTAGTTTATCACCACAACACCAAATGTACAGTGCAGCACTTGGAACATAAGATTTTGACCTTCTTTTTCTGAATGTCGAAGACTGCCAAAAATTATCAACTGCTTTTTAATTTAATATACAATTGTATCCACTTTGCCAGAATAACAGGAACATTTTGACAGAGAAAAAGCTTTTAGGAACACAGCTCTACATGATCCCCTTCTTTCTTTTTGAGCATCAACTGTTTCCTAAGGCAGAATGTGTTAGTACAGAAAAGCATGCAATGTCTCAGAAAAAACATTTGTTTTCTCAGACATTAGCTCATACATTTATTTTCATGCTAATCTCTACATCTTTACAGAAATTGCTTGTTTTTTAAAACATCTCAAGTACAAAAGACTTCCTAGATTGGTGAAATGTGAGATCATCTCTGTGATACTTATCAGTTCTTCAGCATATGTCAGAAAATTTCTTATTGAATAAAAGCTGCATCTGATTCAGTCAAATTTATGAGCTTTGTTTCAGTTTTCAGATTTAAGTATTTATCTTGATGATAGAGCAGGTGATAGCAAAGGATTTTTTCACATGCTGGATGCTCATTGTAGAGTTATACATTGGTTTCCTTTTTGAAGACTATCACATGTTGTGGATGTCAGTTTGTGCCACAAGCTATACAGGTTGTATTTCTAAGGGATACTGTGACTGTAATGTAATCCTGTGTCAAAGCAACCATTTTAACCAGTGATCTGAGCTCACAAGCTAGAAGCTGTTCCGTCAGCCTTTTCAATAATGTAGTGGATGTCACCCCTGAAGTATAAAGATCTTAAGTACTTCCAAGATGTTTAACACAAAATCTTCATCAGGAAGTCTAGTTAAACTCAAGCTATCCTCACTCCTACCATCTTTGGCGGGCCTCTGTATGTACAGAATTTTCATATTTAATCATATGAATTTAAGAGAAAGAAGAAAATCCAGAGAAAACGAAGGACGTGGTAACCTGCAGTTACAACAAGTCCTTGCAAAGTTGCTTGACTGCCTTCCAGTTAGACTTGCATTCCAGATGTAGGATTAGCTGTCAGGAGAGCCTAAAAATCCAGTTAGAAAGAAATGGAGTTTTGGCTACCAACCTTTATGATGGTGATATTGGAGGATATGACAGAGGGTAAGTAGGCCTGGCAGGTACCACCCTTCGTCTACAGCTTTGAGCTTTCAATCACTACAAACTTTCAGGGTTTGGTGTGGTAGTGATTGCCCTATCCTGGAGAAGGGTGGCCATAATGATGCCATGCGGTAGCCTCTACTCAGGCCAGGCCATCCCAGGCACAAGGCAAGTCCCAAGATCCCGTCCACCCCTGCCTGGGCATGGCCTCTTTCCTCTCTCCTCACTCTCCTCTAAAAGCTAGGACTTACTAAATCATTTTTACGCTACCAGAAGGAAGTAATATTCTAAGTAAATGAGAGGCAATCTGTTAATCTAACCTCTCTTGGAACAAAGTGCTATTCTGACCTCTTTGGAAAACCCCTTCCACAATCCCCTTGTATCTTCTCCTGGGTGAATTCAAAGAAATATTCTCATGCTGTGGTTATAATCTATTTTTAAGCTTCCTGCAAAAGTTAATGGCCTAAAGCGAGGGAGGAAAAATCAGCTTTACAGACAGACTGACATTTTGCATGAACCTAAAATGCTTCAGGCAGGAATACAACAAAAACTGGTAAAAAAAAAAAAAAAAAAAAAAAAGACTTTGCGGTGAGACCACCAGTGAGAATTGTCTAGATCCATCCATAATTGATTGTCATTGACTTCTCAGAGGGAAATGTGGACTCTTGTATCTTTCTGAAAAACTTGGCTAGTTTTCTAAATTCTGTGTTAGATTCCTCTATAATATACAGCCAAGCCACACTGGGTATAGTCTCACTGTGGAAACAGAAGGAACTTAAAAGAACATTTCAAGATATTTTAAAAGATATGAAATAGTCACTGTAATCTCAGAGAGTAGTCCTCTAATTGCTCCTATTGCTGCCAATTATAAAATATGAAGCATATTAAGGCTGTGGAAAACAAATATTTGGGCTCTAAAATACTTCTGAAAATCTCTTATTTACATTTGACAAACGTGGTTTTAATTTTGTTGAGGTTCAGACAAGTCTCATTTTTGTGTCAGATAATTGATCATGATTCCTTCTTTGTAAGAACACACGATTTCTGGAAATGTTATTTACATTGTACTTGTGGGTTTGTTTATTTATGGTGAAACATAAAGCAGTCAGATCTGAAACCAAAACCTGTATCCACAGAATATGCTTGAGTTTGACAGCTTGTATTGGTTTGCTGGTTTCTCACAATTATAACTGTGAGATTGTAATTCAGATGTACTTTCTTGCTGCAGTGGTGAATATCTGTGATGATACACATACTGATTTAAAGGCAAACAGACTACATCCAAAGCCTGACTTCAAGCAAACCAGCAGCATTTGATCAGCTGATAAGATCAATTTTGGCTGATATTGAAAAGTTCCAACAATATTTTCTACTGTTCAATGCACCACCTGGCACTCAGTTTAAAATTGCTACTTGGATCCCATGATTCTTATGAAGAGCATATGCAAAACGAGCAGGCCCATTACAACATAACAACAGGAGGTAGTTATATTAAAATGTCTTTGAAAGCAGGAAACCACAGCAGCACTTCAGGTATTTTACCCCCTTGATGTATCGACATCAGATCACCCGCACTGCTGCTGTTGCTAATAGGTACAGCATCTACACTGTGCTATCTAGAGGGAAAACAGAGAATGCAGTCACGCAAGACTGCCTTAGTGAACTTGTTTTATGTTTATGTTTGACAGCTATTGCCTTCCACGGTGTGCTGTAGATAGAACATTCTTTTAGGCTTTACAGCCTATTGAAAAGCAGTAAAGAAGGTCCCTTTAAGGTTGTTCAGCAATCTCAGAATTTGCCAGTAAACTTACAGCTTATGTGTTGCTTGTGTTGCAGAGCAATTTACAGCAATAAAACACTTCAGGATTTAAATTTTAGGGACTGAGTTTGCAGGCACATGATAAAGATCTGAATCCCAACATTTTTTTTTTCCTCTGATTTGGAGCTGATTGTACGTTAAAGCTGATTGGAGAAGATTGCCAGGTGCTTGCTTCCTATTTGCTTTATGACATTAAATCCGACGATACCTATGCCACAGCTCAGGGACCTTATATATGAATGGAAGTCTTTCTGTACTCTGGTTCTTGTAGTTCCTGTACAGTTCCTGTAGTCTTTGACTCATGTTACATTCAAAACTTTAATTATGATTGGATTCTGTATTCTCAGTGTTAGCACTTTTTCTTTATGTGCAATTTGTGGCTTACAGTAAATATACATGCTCATTATCCAGATCCCTACTGATTTCTTCTATCTTAAAAAGATTGAATGCACAATAGGTTCATTAAATACAGTTACCAGTACCAAAAAGAGATGATAAAAAGTAGTTGGTGAAAGCAGGAATTTCAGAGAGAGGGTCCAAAAGATTGTGATACATCCTTCTGTGCAGCTGGAATTAGATGTAGATTTGCAGAAGTCCAGGGAATCACCGCTCTCTTCAGGTTTGCAGTTCTTCTCTCTAGAAATCAAAACCAGTTATGCCTCTATTCAAATGTTTGTTTTGTTGCCCATTGAAATCTCAAGGAGTGGTGTTTGTTTGCTTGTTTGTTTGTTTGTTTTCTACTGTGTTACAATTACCACAGGGACCAAGAAGCTGCTGGAGCCAGTGCTGTGACCTCTCAGTATTCATTCTTCAGAAAAATGTGTGGACAAATTCCCATTACATGCTTCATGAACCTGAGCAAACACAATGATCTTCTGTTCATTGACTTTTAGCCATGCATGGGCTGAGATAGGAACAGAAGACTCATGAAAATATGTGCTTATGGGGGTTGGAGAAATATACTAGTAGTAGTGGATGGAGCCTCTGTGGCTCAAATGAGTTATACAAGGAGCTAAGCAGAGTTTGAGGGGATTTGTTTGGCTTCCAGTTAGTTGTCCCATCTGCTTTTTTTGTTGTTGTTGTTGTTGGGATGGGAAACTTTCACAGCTATTCAGATTTAATAGTTGAAGTATCATATCTCTTATCCAGTAATGTATTTGGGTCTCTGGTTATAGCAGTACATGCTATAATCTCCTGGCTTCTTCTGAAGTGGGAGAGCTATTCAAAATGGAGGCTGCATTCTGCCTCACAATGTTGGAGAAACATCTTACTAAACAATATTAGCTATTTCCATTTTCTTCCATTTAAGGGAAAACAATAAAAAACCCTATTTTGGACTCATGATCAAGAGCAGTTAGCCAAATGGTTGTAAAAGACTGAAGATAAGAAAATGCAAATGCTTCCTCCTTGGCCATGCCTTGTATTAGATGATTGTGCCCAACAGAAAGGTGAGCAGTTATTCATATAATTTGCAGAAAGAAAGCCTTTAAGCACTTCCTTAGTCAAGATTCTTTACCTTTTAAATTGGCATTACTTTCACCTAAATGGATCTCTTTACCTTTCAATAAGCTTTAGTCACAAGAGCTGGTTTACGCTGAAGTACAGGAACTTCAGGAGAGACCAAGTAAATCCCAAAGCAAGGAGAGTAATAACAGTTAAAATCAAGTCAAGACTGTTGAACCACAATCCAGACCTGTTGGGCATGACTCATTCCCTTGGTCCTATTTCAGAGGTACATTGTCTTTATTGCATTTGCTGTTTTCTTTTGGAGCTCCATAATGCCAACATTGAAAATCTTTCTTGAACTAATACTTACACCTCAGGGAGAGCCCTGCCAAACTTAAAGTTTAAAAAATCTTTAAGCAAAGATTTAACTATGCTTTTCTCTCTTGATTATTCATGTATAATGGATATCTGTGCATTTGAAATGTCTGCACTTCCATGGTATGCTCAAAATACCAGGCGCTTCTGGAACTTATGCTTGGACTTGGGGCCAATTGTAGGGACATAAACTTTTTATATGAAAATAATAAAAATAAAGCTGTCATTCTTGAGAATCATTATCCAGGCAAATTCAGCCTTATTGAGTAATGGCTAGCCATGTGGTAACAGAAACCTTTGCGTGTAGCAAGGGTCATGAGGACAATGCACATGTCACATACTATACATATCAAGGCTGAACTAAATTTACATGTATAACCTTATTTCTGGCATTTCCTCATCTATGAATGCTTGACATTAACACTTAATTTGAAGCAGAGGTCTTAAACATTTTATAAAGCAGGACAGGAGAGACTAATTCAGTGTAATTAGCACAGGACATGACATTGTGGTGGCATCAGTGCCTAGGCTGGGTGCCTAATAGCAGCAATGTTGCTGCCTTGTGAGGATCAAGACTAGAGCAAGTTGGGTCATAAACTTCGATGCTTAGCGTGTTTTTGAATTAACAGTAAGAAAATGACATGTAAGAACCTGCTCATCAGTGCTGGCCTGTGAGCTGTGGGAAGCAGGTTTATCTGCCTGCACATGCACTACCCACTGCCATTCCAAGTGCTCTGTGCTTGACCTCCAGCAGCTGGTCTCTCATAGCTGGATCTCTCATAGAGCTTGGGCCTTATCTGCCTCCTCCAAGCATGTATTTTATATACTACATATCTCATATGCAATGTTAGAAGATACTTTCAAGTAAACCGCTGAACTGAGCCCTGCAGATTGTCTGTGAGGTTTGTAGGGCCTGGAGAGCTTTTCCTCTGATCAATCACCTGAGGCATGATTCAACCACCTAGACATTATGTCTGGCACCACTGGAGGCATTGCAATGTAGTTGAGACACCCCATGGTGATGGCAGATATGACCCAGGGATGGCCAGAAATCTCCACCATTCTGCAAGAGCATCTGGCAGAACACACTTGGGTGTCTAAATTGGCTCTGGGTGCC
>JAUBOD010000375.1:141948-161810 GCA_032353885.1 Nothura maculosa
AGATCATTAGCCTATGAATAGAACATATCTTACTCTTATATTAAGTCTGTGCACAGATATGTTATTCAACCCCAAGTAAATCTGGGCCATCAGTAACGGTGCTAAGGAAATATCTCCAGAATATAAAGGAGCACTTCCTGTTGGAAGAATAGGATAATTGTCTTTAAGGAATTAAAAGTCCTGCAGTGGAAAAGACTGTCTTGAGGACTTTTCAAAATAGTTATACAAACATCTTCCCGAAATAACCTACTTCCAGTAGGTTCTATTTGTGCTGGAACATAGACTTGATGACTGCAGAATGTCCAGCTTTATGTACCTGGAGTCATGGAAAACCATTTTAATTCTGTTATTTTGACAAACACATTTTGTATTTTGTAGGCAAAAAGCCTTGGCTGCCACTGGTCAAAAGACAATAGAAGACGCTGTAAAATGGTAAGTGCCTAAGGAGGACTATCATACCAAATCTAGTTAAAAATATTTCTTCGTATGTTGATTCTGTCAATGAAATTTAAGTCAGCAGCCATCACCATAAAAACTCTGCATTCATTTCATTTGATTTTTATGCATTTTATCTTTCTTTCATTTTTGTTCATGAAGAGAAAGAAATAATTTAACTGCTTACTCTGGAATGCAAGTTTATTTGGAACAGGGTAAATCAGAAGCTAGGGAGGAAGGGGCAGTCTTGGGTAAATGCAGCAACTTTTAATCCAGTGATGGTGGTCATCTTGTTTCATCAGCAACACAGGAGAGAGCTGCTCAACTTTAAGCCTCATTATTTATAGCACTTTCTTAAAGAACAGGACCTGCAGTCTGCCTGCAGTCGCTTATTTCAGCTCAGTTTTTGCCTCTGTGAAGACAACTCTGTGTCCCAGCAGGACATAGAGCTCATACACAAGGCACAGAACTGGAAAAAGGGAAGAAAATATAGAAGATATGTTCACCTCCTAGTAATTATCATTACAAATCCATTGATTTACAGCATCGGGTATGCAGTGACTGAAAGTGAAGAGAGCAGTTGTTTTCCCCTGAGAAAGGCTCATGTAAACTGAGTTGACAGTCAGAGGGATGTACAATTTGAATCAAAATCACATATTAGTCCTGATTATGCTAAGCTTTTTCTTTTCTTCTGAGAGACCAACAGGGCATTCATAGATTAATAAATTACTACTTATTCTATTTTAATCTATATTCAGATCAAACCTAATTTCTCTTCACCCTCTCCTTTTTATTTTTTGTTTGGTTGTTTTTGTTTCTGTTCTGTGTTGTTGGTTTTGTTTGGGGTATTTTTGTGAACATGCAGAGGAAACTAGATTATGTCATGTTCAACTCAAACCAAGGTAGTATGAAAAAGAGCTTTATGAAGCGCATCATCATCTTTCTAAAAATCATCCCCAATATAAAAGCTGTGAAGCTAAATATACAGATCAAGGTACAGGCTATCATTATCTGGGATATAAAGTTTCTGACTTTTGCCTGTGCGTTTTCTGGTATGTCATTTTAGCTTTCATTAGGGTTGAAAAAAAATCTTAGTGCTTTTTGAGCATATTTTAAAACTTGATTTATTTTTCATTCTGTCATTCTCAACTTTTGTCTCTTTTTCCTCTCCAGTCCTCTACTTCCAATCATGAAAAATAGGGAACATAACCCTACAAAATCAAAAAATCTTATTTTTTCTGTCTTTCATTTTCAGACATGTAAAAAAGTAAAGACATAAAATATAATGCAAAGCATACACAACAAAATAAACAGAAGCAAAGCCCCAAGGGCCTTTCTCCATTAATTCATATTCCATAGAGAAAACCTGTGTGCAGCTTTCATTTTAACTTTTCATTTCTAATATCCAGGGGATGATAATTTTGTATTTCTTTTTTACTTTTTCTACTTTCTGCAATGAATGTCTTCAGGTAGAGGAAAGAAGAGTAAATGATGCAAGCTCTTACTTTGTATAATATATTCTGAATTTCAGGTTGCACTCTCACTGCAATGATCCCTCTTTGGATGACCCAATCCCTCAGGAGTATGCGCTCTACTTGTGCCCCACTGGCCGCTTACATAACTGCCTGCAAGACTTTTGGAAGGAGAGCAGGCGCCTGTGTGGAAAAAACAGAGCTCATGAGATTTTTCCACACATCACACTTTGTGATTTCTTCACGGTAAGGCACAAAAGACATGCAATGGCCAAATATCAACTGCTTGTGGTGCTAGGCCACCTGCAGCTGTTTTCCACCAGACCTTCTCCTTGGTGATCAAACAGATATGATGCACGTCTAGGAATGAGTGTTAGCTCTGTTAGTGTGTTCAGCCCTTGAAGACCACTTTCTCACCACACACTTCAGTTGCCTAACTCAGAACTCAGCATGGCTCAAACTACTGAAATGAGTGGGATGATTCAGCATAAGCGGGTGACGGGTCTTTCACGTGCCTGTGCAGTCTTGAGTGAGCAGGCCCAATTTTTGTGTGCCTAGAGCAACCTTGTGCAGCTGGCCCCATTAATGGGAAACACTTGGATGCAAGTGGTGTGGCTCACCACTTGCATCCAAGACATTAAGCCTTCTTCCCCAGGATGACTGCTGCCTTTAACCAATGATCTAATGGTGATGATATTTTCATAGGATGTAGATAGTTTTGGTACTTGGCCTATAATAAACTTAGGGAAACCCTTTCCTCCCTCAGAGTCTAATCACTGAGCTATTACCATGATGGCATGTGGTAATACTACAAAACTATTATTAAAACAATTACCGTGATGGCATGTGGTAAAACCTTCTTGTTGAAGGTTGACTATTGTGAAAAAAGGAAAAGCAGAATATATGAGAAAGAAGTATGAAAGAGAACCAGACTCTCTAGGCCATCAGTGCAACTTAGTCACTTTGTCTGTAATTTAATATGGAAATTAGACCCTAGAGCCTAACTGGTAGGTAATTTTCCAGTTCTGAAAATGCTATTGGCCTAATACTTCTTCTGAATACTGGATGACACTTTAGAGAATGTTTCAGCAGAGCTATCTTCCATGTTTGGGTGGATGTGCCAATGTTAGCCAAGGCTAACAAAGATTTTGTGGTCTAGAAAAGCTCAGGAGCCTACTAGAAACCAGTTTCATGTGGCACATGAACATTAGCTGCATTTGAGATGCTCTGAAATAGAGATGAGCTAGAGTAGGTGAACAAGTTATTACATTCAACATACTTCCATGTTATACCATGCGACTAAGTGAAAAATATTTTGTTATTAGAGTATTTTGTTGCAAAATATTGAATATCCTCTTACACTGTGGCCATTAATCACAATTATATGGAACAAAAGCATTAATTAATAATGAATGCTGTGCTCTTGAAAGGTGTCAAGTTTAAAGGTCTGACCTGGAAGAGATGACTGAATTGTAACACTCATCTCAAGAGCCTTGGGCATGTTTCAGGTAGCATATTTCTAGAGATAAATGTAACCTCCATAAATATCCGCAGCCAGTTCTTTCTTCCTCAGCTGTCAGCAAGAGCTGACCTTGGGAACCTCACACATGGAAAGTGAGACACACTGAACCGGCTCCCATCCTCTCCTCCTGACTTGTCTCTTTGATGTCTCCTGACTCTACAAGTCTCCTGCAGCTCATGGACTTGCACATGCTGCTGGGTACTCAGCGGAGCCTGTGGGATGGTGCTTGCTTTAGGTGTAGTCTCCAGTTCCTCCCACAGGGACCACAGAGCTCTCCTTTAGAGCGTCTGTTGGTTGTCTATGTAGAGCGTGCATGGCTTGTAGGAAGTGCAAGACGAGAATGCTGTGGTGCTGGCTGTCAGCTGAAGTGTTGGATGGTACAAAATGCTTAACAGAGAATGACTGTTTAAATAAAAGCAAATGGAAGTGCTTGAAAGCACAACTGGAGAGAGTTGAAGACAGAGTCGTACGACTCTGGGTGATGGGCTCAGAGCACCCATGCTGTGAACAAACAAACTCCAGTGTCAGAATAGATCACAGTGGATGATCTGAACCTCCTGCCCAGTTGCCTAGTGTTTCCTTTTTTGTAGCTTCTTCCTTCTCTTTGGGTCTTTCCTTCAACAGATTGACCCAATGGACAAATAAAATGGAGCAAATAGCTCAGTTAAGGAGAAAAAAACAGTAAGAAGAGCGAGCACTGTTAATGTTTGTGTCTTTGGCTGAATGGCACAAATTCCATCTTTATCTTTTCATTTCTTAAACTGCTTATTTGACAGTTTCTGCGAAGGCATGTATTGGTACAATCCTTTAATATACTATAATTAGAGCATTAAAGATTATCTGACACAAATTTTTGTGAATTTTACTATGTATGTAGCTCAGCATGTAAGATTTTGAATATTTAATAGGACCAATTTCAGCTAAAGATTAGAAGTTAACAATAATATAAATTCTTACTTAAAGAGGGAGATAACTGCATCATTTCAGACTAGCTACTTATTAGACGGTAAAAAATTTTTGGTCCTTCCCATCTAGACTAGATATACCTAGTGGTGAAACTATCTCCTATTATAGCACCAATGCACTGTGCTGACCAAACTGCCCTGTAGTAATTATTTTAATAACATGAATTTCAGGCCATTTCATAAATGTGCTAGCTTTCTCAAGAAATTTAACTTCCATCTTGATTCTGTTATTGCTCTATGAAACAGTCTATGAAAATGGCTTAGTATGCTTTGTAAAGCATGTTCTTCTGTTTTCTTTCAGTGTGAAGACCAGAAAGTGGAATTATTGTATGAGATCTTAAAGCGAGTTGGTGAAAGTTTTTCACGGTGCTTTCCACCATTCATTTCCCTATCACTACATTCATCCACCAGCTACCTTGGCTTCTTTGTTGGGGAAAGCCATGCAAATATCCTCAAAGAATTTGCTACTGCATTCTCTGCAGAGGCTTCAGTCTTAGCAGGTAGGATAAACAGCAGTTGGAAAAACAGCTTAAGATGTGATACTTAAAGCACCTCCTGTGTCTCTGGAGATGCAAAGTTGATATTTTGCTACAAGCTAGCACTCTTTCCTCCTGCAGAATGGAATATAATATGTCTAGGACGTTATTTTAACTTGTTTTACTTTCTGAGGACACAATGATTTTGCCAGAAAGAGTGAACAAGAAAAAAAGAAAAGTACCCCAAACTTTTGTTAACTTCCCTTTCTTTGGGAAATTCAGGTGAAGATTTTACTTGGCAATCTCTTGCAGGCAGCTGATGGGTAGAGCAGTCCTTCAAAATGGCACTAGCTGTTGGTTTACTGAGCTTTGGTACTGTGCTTCTTTCCAATGATTTTGAAAATGTCTTGAAGGTTACTCATTTTTGAGCAGCTACATAAGAGTTCCTCTTGGATTAGCTTTGTTACAGTTATTTCTACCTCATTGTGCTTTTCTATGCATTTCTTCCCTTGAGCAGCAAGACAAAGCAGTAGACTGTGTAAGTTGACAGGCTAATGATCTGGATATCCAAGGTGGACAGAGATACAATGCTTCTATTCCTAGGCCCTCCATACCTAGCCCCTACTTCTTTTTTACCTCACCAGTGACTGGGTATCATGACTGGGTGGAGACAGTAGGAAAATAGAAAAGATCTCACGTGCAGCCTTGTGAGACAGTAGATCTTTCTGTCTTTGAAGGTGTTCAGATCTCTGTGACCAGGCTGGAAAGGAAGGCAGAAATGAAAGACAGAAGAAGTACAACCCATCAGGCATGGATTTTCCCTGATGTTCACGGTGCTTCCCTCTGTTCTTGAGTTTGAGTCACCTATTTCCTTTCAGTGGTTATGTACCAGATATTGATCTACCTCATCTCACAAATTACTCATCTGAAGGGCAGCCAAGGAAATACAAGCATTTGGTACTCATGTCATAGGTGACTGGGATACCTTGTGCATTACTAGTTGGCAGGGTGATAAATGCAATATGGAGTTGCAAGTATATCCTAAGCCAAGTGTCTCTGCTGCCTTGGGATTGCCAAAAGCCTGTAAGGAGAAGGACAGCATCAGCTCTGGGTTAAGTTTCCAATGAAAAGGGCCTCCTCCACTGTGTTCAGCTTCACATCCACACTGCCTTTTCTCCATATTACTCATACTATTGCCTGCCCTCACAGCAGAGCCCTTGCAGGTGCTCACAGCTGCCTTTGCAACCATGTTTCTGATTCCCCAACCTGTTTTGTTGATGGAGTGAGGTCCATTGCCTTTGAGACCACTTGATAAAGCATATAAAGCAGGGAAGTCTTGGTTAAAAATAATTGCCTCTCCTCCTCCTGTTTGCATGCAAGTTTATCCTTCAACATTCTTCACTTCTGTGGCCTGTTTTAGCAGGTGGTGCTGGCAGCTGTGCAGCTGAGGATGTGGTGAGCTCCCACGAGTGGGTGGAGACTGGAGCTTGGGGGTGGAGGGGAGCCCCATAGCCCTGAAGGCAATGTGCTGTCTAATTGCACCCTGTGCAAGCAAAGATAGGCCAGGAGATGACCCCAAAGCAGCTGTCAGAGAGGCAAGATGATGTGGCTCACAAGCCATGAGACCGGGCACCAATGCAGAGTCTCATGGGTACTTTCACTGCCATAGGCTCTGCATCAGATTGACTGATTTTTTTTTTTCATTTTTTCCAGTATGGTGTTTGAAAACTAAAAATAAGGAGACTTTCAGCATGCCAAGCAGAAAGAAATGAGGGATGGCAAATGCACAGGAATCCTTAGTGGTTCATATCAGCTAAGTCAGTCATAGAACTAAATTCTCTTGGATCAGTAAAAATTATTTTTTAGTCTTTGTCTCAGTGAAATAGACTCAACATTTGGGCATTGTCTCAAATTAAAATGTCTCTCTGCCCTAAATCAGAGCATGAAAAGCCAAGAAAGTGAAGGCACTGAGGAGAAAACACCGTCTTCCACTGTGATAACCAGTATTTCAGTGATTTGACCGTTTTCCCAGAGAGATAGCTTCAAATCCCCTCTGCTCAAGAAGACTTTGAGCCCATCCCTGCCATCTCCCAGGGAAACACTGGACCCAGCTTCATGTAGATTGTGTGAATATGGGGTTACCTTAGTCTTGCTGATGGAGCTCCTCTAATTTTTTTTGAATAAATGAACTAGGGAGCACTCTCAATGTGCTCTGCACGGTATAATGACCTGATTGCCTCCCTGAGAAATAGGTACTAGTTCCTCCTCCAGTGACAACCAAATGAAACTGGATCATCAATGGTGCCTGAGAGTCCTTGACCCCAGAATAGCTTGGTCTGGAAGATACAAGTTTAAAGCACCTAGGTTTGGGAGAAGAATTCAAACTCTCTTTGTTCTTCCTCAGAGCAAAAACAACCCTAAGAACAACAAATAAAACCAAGCCTATGTGAACTTTTTTTTAAAACTGTCTTTTGCAGGTTAAACCTCAGAAGCAAATCCAGTCCAGATCTTTGAATATTTTGGTATGATTAAAACCATGATATTCAGAAAAAGTTATTCAATACACGTATGGTCACCTCTACCATTCAGCACTACGGTATTTTCTGTATCATGCCAATCAGAAGGATAAATCAACAAGAAGAGCATTAGGTGATCCTCGCTTCTGTTTTGTGACATGAGCTGATTGTTTTGTTTCTAGATTGCCATGTGAAATCATGCCAAAAACAGGTCCATCTTACCTTGGCTCACAAGTTTTATCCTCACCATCAGAAGACTTTGGAACAGTTGGCCAAATCCCTCAACCCAGGGGAGCCCTGCCAGTGGGTAGCTGCTCTGTATTCAAGGGACATGCGGTTTGTACATTACCAGGTACTGCTACCAGAATTATTTATTTTTCTAATTAATTTAAATCTTTTCTGCAACCATCTTGCTTTTTTTTTTCCATGAACAAAATCATTCACACTGCAATATTTCAAAATGCAAGGTTGTTTCGATTATCTCTTCTAGGTTAAAAACTGTACCCTTGGTTCACTGTAAAAGATATCTTTATGGTAGATCTGATTCCAGGAAAGCTAATGACATAAGAAAATAAAGATACAGGGCATGATCTTTGAATATTTGCTAGAACTGACGAGATCACAACTTTACAGTAAAATTCTATTCAGCAAAATTACAGGTGTTTTTATTGTTCCAATGCAGGTTAGATATCAGAGAGCAGGGCACAGTTCATTTACTGATGTTGAAAGAGTTAACATTATTCCTGTTGTCTTTTCCAAATTTAAACTATAGAATAATAAATGGTCGCTATATCAGAGCTGCATATCATTTTAGTATAAGTCTTGTATTGGAATTCAGTCAGTCAGTAAAGCTGCAAGTTACTAAAGCAAGAGTTGATAATGCTTTGAATGCAGTTCATAAGGTCTGATTTTAAATACGTCTGTATTATTTTGCAGGAAAACAAAGCACTTTTTTATGAATATCAAATGCCTATTTTTACATATATGTTATATGCATTATTAATTTTATTCCTTTGCTGTAGTGCTGTTAAGGAACAGATTGCATAGCAAAAAGTACATGGATACAGAGCTTAAAAAAGCATCTTCCAAAATGCTGTAGAACATACAAAAACTATGTCCTGTGTATTTTCCTCCAGACTCTGAGGGCTGTCTTCCAGTATAAGCCCCAGAACATCGATGAGCTGATGATAAATGTTGGAGACTTCATATATGTTGACCCAACACAGCAATCTGATGTGAGTGAAGGCTGGGTGATCGGGACCTCACATCGGACTGGCTGCAGAGGTTTTATTCCCGAAAACTACACAGAGAGAGCCAATGAATCAGACACTTGGGTCAAACACAGGTAAGTTGTCACTTGTCCTGTGGCAGAGACATTGTAGAGTTCATCCATTCTATTAGCTGTTGGCTGCCAGGTTCGAGCTGCAGGTGGTGTGGGAAGAAGGGAGTTTGACAAAGCATGCCAAAACATGCCAGAGATCTGTAGCTGAAGGGGATGAATCCTCAGGAGCTAGGATTTTTGCAGTAAAGGACATGAAAGAGCCACCCATAGAAACCCAAAGTATATTAGTTCATCTGCTCAAAGGATAACATCTGCTTACTCTTGAACAAACTTAACATCCTAATAAATGTTAAAAAAATACGTTCTGTAGTGCAAATTTAGACTTCAGCCTCTATTACTATATTCTTCTTTTCTCTTTTGTTCTTTTTATTTTGAGTGGTGACAAAGTTAACTTGAAATGCAAAAATATATCACATCATTGTATCCTTCCTTGTCTTGTCGATTCACCCATATCAACAGACATCTGTCTGGCTTCCTGCACTTTGCTCTGTAGCTGACAGCACCACTGATGGTACTTGTAGATTAGATCCAATTTTTCTATACTAGAGCTGTAGGTGCAGTCCTTGCTGAGTCCATAGAGACAAATAGGAGGCCAAGAGGTAACATTTTTCTTTCAAAGTTCATCCTTTAGAAGAGTTGCACACAATAAATGCAGTCAGTTACTATTATTTTAACCTTCTTCTGCTACTATGTCCTAGCTACTGGACAGATTCTACCTGAAGAGCAAAGTTACAAAGTGGATAGCAAGTGTGTGAAGATTATTGAATAGCATATGAATCTTGGCTTTCACATTCTCATATAAAATGCCATGACTTATAGATCCTTCCTGTTGGTGTATGCACCCATGTTTGTGTGGTGTGTGTGTGTCTGTCTTGTCTACAGAGAATATGCTTTTGTACCAGCTTCAAGATGTTTCACCCAAGCTGAAAATGAACCTAATGTAAAGCTGAATGGACAAGTCCATAATCCAGTTATGTCAAGAAGTGTAACCAATATACTTTCAGCTCAGGTAATAGAGGCTTTTTTTCCTAGTTTTGTCATGTGCTTGTGCAAATATACTCTTAAATAATAACATTTATAATTTTAAATTTCTTCCTTATATTGTCATGTTATAGTGTAACATATATATATCTGCATGTGCATAAAATCGCACTGTATGGTATAGTGTCTCATACATCCTGAAGATGTATATTCTTGCCTTCCTTCATATATATCTT
Organism: Nothura maculosa; assembly: GCA_032353885.1. Lineage (NCBI taxonomy): Eukaryota > Metazoa > Chordata > Aves > Tinamiformes > Tinamidae > Nothura > Nothura maculosa. The sequence goes on from JAUBOD010000375.1 coordinate 151,894, forward strand.
TTTATACTTCTCACAGTAGTACAACATATAAAATGTCTGCTTAGCTTTCTTTGGCCACAGACCAAACAGGAAAGCTATGCAGAGATATGGGACAAATCTCACAACATACAGACACAGGGACAAATATTCTTCTCAAGTTACATATTCCCTTGTCTTTCAGAAGAGGCCATAGCAGAGCAGTTAGTTAGCAGCTTTAGTTAGTTGTTTTCACTTGAGTTAATTGTTATTTTCATGACCAAATTCTAAGGATTTCACTGTAATGGCTAACACAGTTTCAGATCTTTGTACATTTTAATATTTTATCTCAAGATGACTGTGTGAATGTCTGTAAGAGAGACACTTCTGCAAGAATCACACATCCTTACCCCAGCTCTCAAGTGCTCTTGTCCCCTCGTATCTGGCTCAGATCTGTGGCACAGCCACTGCTTGGCCTGAAGACGTTAATGCTTGCAGCCTAAAAGTTTCCACGGCCTCTGAGTTCCTCCCAAGCAGAAGAACAAGACCACAAAACCTTGGTTTTGAACTCTCATCTTCTTATGGGGGATGATTAGTGTCTTACAGCATAAATGCTCTACTATTCTGTGTTTAACAGAATATGTGAATATAAATCTCATACCGCTTCTTAAGAATTCCCTTCTCCGCTTCTGAAGATACACATCTGTAACCTCAGTGTTGCAGCACTGCGATAGGTTAGTACTGAGAAAGCTTTAAATCTTTGACCTGTTCCTCTTCATCTTTTCGTGTGTATCTATATGTGTTGTAAACTAACCCCAAACCTTTTAGAATATATTTGCAATTCTACACAGTCCGATTTAAAAGCTAGCCACAGGGGAGATCTGGGTTCGCTGCTGACTTGGCCAGAAGCATTTATAAAAAGTATAAAGCCATTAAAATTGCTCTCTTCACTGGGAAAAGAAAAAAGGGCTTGCTGTTAGTCCTGGTATAGAGGAGAACATAACTGCTAAAATCTGTTAGTTTACCTCTTTCGTTTATATCAGTCATATAATATGTATTAAGATTACAATTATTTCCCATTATCAAGGATTAAAAGATTTGTTATCAGCATTGCCTTTTGCTAGTACAACTATAGAGTTAAAACCTAATTTGCAGCCCATGAAAGTCAGAGATATCTTGCCTTTGCTGTCCTTGCTCTATTGGTCAACATATAGACAGTGGAATCCAAACTGTTTATGCATGTTAAATATACCATCAGCAAACAATTAAACAAAAGAAAATCCAACAATTTTTATACAGATTTCTCAGAATACCACTCTTCGAAGAGGTCTGTTGGTGATGCGCCATGGTGAAAGAGTTGATCAGGTTTTTGGGAAGTCTTGGCTTCAACAGTGCTTAGCTGCAGATGGTGAGTAAGGGAATGGAAGTTCTTACCAAAGGAGAACCAAAAACACTAGACACTGAGTCCCAGGGATACAAGAAATTCAATATCCTTAAGATGAAACTAAGTGCTGAGAAGGAAGAGTGAATAACATTGCAAGGTCAGACAAAACACTGTTCTGATCTGCACACTAATCCATCAAACTTGATGAGGAAGAGCAAGTACAAACAATGATAGAAATGATCTCAGCATTGACCTGAATTTGATGAAGAATTTCTTGACTCTCTCTCTCTTCAAAAATAAAATAATTTAAAAAATTACGCCTTTGGGTACAGAAAACCAACCAAAAGCTGGGAAATATTTGTTGAGAGGGAGGAGGGGAACAAGGAGAAGGGCGACTTCAGATGGAAGCTTTATGCTGAAACTCTTGTTATCCTGGGGTTCTTCTACATGATGATGAATTTTACACTAGATAATGGGAGTGGTACTTTCTGTGTCTATAATCAGTTAATTGATTTCATTTTTATTTAGTAGACATAGTGGGGGTTTTTGTCATTTTGACAATGGGAATTGAAAATTGATATGGAATTAATATTTGTCTGTTTTTGAGTCCCACAAATGCAAATTCTTGTGATTTTCTGTCCTCTTGCAAAGCAGAAGTTGCAAGTGAGATGTCATTTTGTTAGAACAGGTGATTTCCCAAGCCAGTATTGTGACCTTAAAATGTCATCTCCTTAAGGTAATAGTAGTCATTTTTTTTTAATATCAGTGAGACATTATGTCTTTACTGGTAAGCTAATCCTATAGATACCTGAGTTCAGACATTGTCCCATGATCCTCCAAACTGTTTAGTTAATAGCTAATTCTTTGGCAAGGTCTTGGCTAATGATAGCTTTGCTTCACCCACCGAGTTTCTAGATGAGGTTTCGGGCACAGCAAAGACTAGAGATAGTCTCTTGTGGATAGTTTGGTGCTCCTTGAGGACAGTTTGGGTGTTTGGAGTGTTGGAAAGAGAGTTTAGCTCTTTGGGCAAATGCCTTGCTTTGCCACTTGCTGTTACAGCCATAAAAATATGTCCTGACCTGTTTTGTTACCACTGAAGAAGTAACTTTCAGTTTGAGTTATTAGAATCAACCACTTACAAATTTAAAAAAAAAATAAAGAAAAAAAGATTAAGCTCTTACAGTGAGATGAAACATGGTATTCAACCACTGCCTCCTTCATACTGCAGCAAAATGTTCCACCTCCTTTCAGGAAAATACCACAGAGCTGATCTGAACTTTCCTTCCATCCTACCAAAACGGAGAGACAGTATCAAGCAATTTGAGTATGATCCTCCTTTATCTAGCTGTGGTATTTTTCAGGCAAGACTTACAGGTAAGCAGGATAATATTCCATTGCAAATTTAGGTGTTTGGGTAACAAGCTTTCATCATGTGCAAAAATTCATTCTGCTTTTTCAGTAGAAATATTTCCAAGCAGTATTTTTTTATGATAACTACTTCTAGGGGAAAATATTACAAGATCTTCTTATATAGTAAAAGAGAGAACTGTTCTGATTGCTCGTCTTGGACAGACAACCTGACAGTTCCTGGCAAAGACAGCTGAAATAAAGAAGCTGCAACACTGCATGTCTGTGAGGGACTAATGTGTTATGCAACACTCATTAACGAGGTAGACTGAGAAGTGGAGAGTCTGGCCTGAGGAAGCAGCTTCATGGTCAGCAGGTTGTGGTCAGCTATCAGGTAGCTGATAACTGGGTGGTGTGGGTCGGTCTAATTAAATTCACTTACAAGATGAAGCTGTTTCTGCACACTGAGCATGCAAATCTGATTGTGACAATAAAAATCTGTGGCAAATGCTTGCCTCTCTCTAATGATTTAGAAATATGGATACAGCAAATTTCCCTAGGTGCTATTTTCAGATTTGGGATTAATCTTCCATAATTATCTTTCTTCTGTAATTATCTTCCCAGCATTCACTTTAAATTGTTTCTGCCACCAGAATGAGCTTTCTAGTTAGTTCAGTCACTCAACAGTGTGTAAAAATGAATAGAAAGGGGCTGTCAGTGTATCCCATACTGATGGAACTAAAACATCCAAGATTTATTTTTTCTGCAGAAAATTCTTTTCAGTAGTTTCTCATCTCTAATGATTTGTTAAAAAAAAACCTCACATGGCTGTTCCCTTTCAGGGGAAGCTCTGCTGGAGCAGGAGGTGGCAGTCAGCTGTGTGTACTCATCACCTGCACTCCGCTGCATACAAACAGCTCAATACGTACTGGAAGGTAAGGCATAAGAAGTGAATAGGGGGTTATTTTTGTTTGTTTTTTTTTGCCACGCTGGAAAAATCTCTGTCAAATTTCTGTGAAATCCCTGAGATGTGCTATTAAGACAATGTACAACTCTATGATGGCTTGTTGTTAGACTTAAGCAAGAAATAAAAGGTCCTTTTGTCTAGCTGGTAATGCAGGCAGTAATAAAATGATTGCCATATGTGTCATCTTAAGAGGATGATCCTATTAAGTTGAATTATCTCTAGTTATGATGGAATCTAGTATGATATGAAATGGACATGTGAGGCAGGTTGCATCATTACAAAGTTCCCCTGTTCCCAGCTTCTTCTATGTCTTTCAGGTGATCACAACAGAACTCCAGAAATAATAATAATAATTTCAGAACTTCCAGTGCCTTAACATCAGTCAGACAGGAATATGATGTTTTTTTCATTTAATCAACATGGTCCTCTTTTGTTTGGCAATAAGTATTACATTTTGTTAATGAAAATATTGCATCAAACAATAGGAATATACAGGCTGAATTAACACTTCAAGTGCATCTTTCTGAGAAACTTTTCTTTTTTTTTTTCAGGCCTTAAATTAGATCAAAAGCTCAAAATAAGAGTGGAACCAGGACTCTTCGAATGGACAAAGTGGGAAGCAAGCAAAATAGTTCCTAACTTTATGACCATGACAGAACTGACAGAGGCCTCTTATAAAGTAGATATAAGCTACAGGTAATTGATGTCTATCCATTTGTATATATGTTTTCCTTCTGAGATTTCTTTTATTTTTTCTCAGCTCTTATATGTCTTAAACTATTAGTGATTAATGGGTGATTCTGACAAGACTGAATTCTGCATGTTTCTTTGACAAAATAAGACTTGGTATCAGCTGCCTTGTGACAAGCATCAATTACATTCACTGCTCTGACAGAGACAAAATATTTTTTATATGAACGTGTGCATACATTTGGGAGTTTGTTCCCAAACAAACACTCAGAACAAGTGGTCTGCATACACAGAACAAGGGGTCACAGCTGCACCCACATGAACATCTGGTATTTGTTTCTGGTATTTGTTGCTTTGGCAACGTCTGCCAGTTCAGACACACAGTTTACTATGGACAAGCACAGCTATGCTGCAGGCATTAGTGCCTGGCGTCAGGATTCTTGGTTTTACCTTTGGCTCATGTGAAGGATGCTTTAGAAATGGGAAGAAGAACCTGCTGAAGTAAAGAGCATCAATGAAAGAATGTGAGTTTAGAAAAAGAAAAGTCCTCATTTCAGGTACAGTCCTTTGCCTACGTGGCAGGATGAAGAGAGGTTTAAGGGCCTGCCCCAGGGGAGCTCCCTCCAAGCAGAGAGCAAGTCTGGTGCTCAGATGTTGACAGCCCTGGAGACAGTAGCTTAGCACAGCTGCACACCATAAAATATCACTTGTCTATGCCCATGAGGTCTCAGAAGCAATAGCTACACCAGAAGAAGGAAGTGGTGGCCATTCCCATGCTCCTTGGGGAAGAACCAGGTGGAAGCAAAACAGGCAAGTGTCAGGGTAAATGACCCCAAACATGCCAGCTATCACTGAGATTTTGGAGGCAGGCAGGATTACAACATTTCACTGTGTTGGATGTTGGTGCCAAACTGGGTGAGGGAGGGGTGTCATCGTGAGTTCTTCGAAGATAACTGCTGTATTCAGCGAAGACTTTTTGGGGCCCTCACAGCCTGAGGTTTGATGCAGCTTCTGAGCATTTGCAAACCACAGCCAAGCAGGAAATGATAAGCCTCCATTCAATCTAACTCCTCATCTTGCTCGCAGACCAGGCAGCTCTGTGTTTGCAGTGCACAGCCAGGCCGAGGAAATTTCTCAACTACTAAAAGTGAGAATCTCTGGGGCTTCCCACATAGATAACAAAGATGGAAAGGAAGCTCCTCATGCCTTAATTTATTTCTTACCGACAATTTTCTTCATTTTAAATTACATGAAGTTATAAAATCTTTCATTTTCTTGGGTCATAGCATGTTGTGGTGTGTTTTACCAACAGCAGCCTGTTTTCCCCACTTTTTCTCTACACAGACTCACTTTTCCTCAAGAAATAAACAAACCTGTGCATAGCAAAGGTACAAATGGGGAGCCATGAAAAGTTAAGCGGGAAATCTCTGAAGAAGTGCTGACTACAGATCCCAACCCCTCAAAACTCACTCAGATCAAGTCAGAAGCAGAATAGATGAACTACAAACTCCCACACACAGTGCTCTTTTCTTGTTTGCTTCCTGCCACATGCAAACATTCAAAATCTACTGGTTCCAGGAGGCAGCTGTACTATAGTCACCCCATTGGTAGAGGACTTGTGCCAAGGTTGCCTCTTTCTAGTGCCACTAGGAGGCAATGCAATAGAGTGATGTTGAAGCTGTCCAGGTCCTGCATGGCTGAGATAAAATCATTTTGAGATTCAGTCACCTAGTCACAATCATCTCCAAGATGGGTGTCTAGGCTAATATAATTATCTAGCCTTCTCATCAGTGGAAAGACAGGGACATCTCCAGAGCGGGATTTTATGTCTTATGTAGCTTATGTCAGGCACATAGATAGCAGAATTGCCTCTGCAGGAGCTTGTTTATCTATTTTGGGTGACCTAAGTGGACACTGAAAGAGTAAAGAGCTAAAGTTGGTGAAATTGGTTTTGCCTCTCTTTCTTTTCTCCCGAAAAGTGTGAAGGGGATATGCACTTTCCCAAAGTAGGATAAAATCCGTCTTTGCCATTGCTGCTCTTGAAGAATGCTAACTGAAGTCTCTCAGGAGATCTGCTTTGAGAAGCAGTCCCAGGGCTGCACCTTCCATGCTTGAGAAATGTTTATAACCTAGAGCTCCTTTCCAGAAGCTCTAAGTTATAGAGCTTTCCTTCCAGAAGCTCTAGTTTATGAAACAAAAGCTGCTTATTTCTTTCCTCTTCACCCCATACATGAAGGACAGATCCCTCTTCTTCAAAACAATCCTTCACAGGTTATTATCATGCCTTTTTTTCGGTCCTTTTATCCAAACTGAATTATTTTAATCATTCCTTGTAGGTAGTGCTTCCCAGATCTTTGTTCACTGCTCTCCTCTGGGTTATATGTAGTTAGTCCTTATCTCACTTGTCCTTTAGCTCTTGTAATTGGACATAGTACTGCCACTTAAGCTGGGCTGGATACTTAAATTGTTATTTAGCCTGGAAGCTGCCTGGGACACTGCCCAATTCCACATATACCAAATAGGTACAGAAGCTAAGGCTTGGATATCTACTCTGCATTTGGGCTGCTCAGTTCATTTGCTGTACAAGCAATCAATAACACAGTTAATATTGAAGGGATAGAGGTGCTAAAACCCAATACATTACAAATACATACGTTCTAGCATACATTCTAGCTCTGCCAAATGGCTGATCAGTTTTGTTCAGCATTCCAGTCTTCTCTGGCCTAATTAGAATTAATACTAGCTATAGTTAATAATCTAGAATGAGTCTGTAACCAACTTCTACCATGAATTTGCTAATTCTGCAGCTTGTACTGACATAAAGTAATGGTACATTCATCTGGAAACTATATTATGGTATCATACCTTAGGGCAATATATTAATCTAATCTCACTGCTGCTATTCATGGGATAAGGAGGCAGTTGAACCATGGGGAGGAGGGTAGATTTGTTTGTAGAAGGAAATCAACATCCTGCATTGTATCACAGCACGTGACTAACTACATTTGCTAGCTGTAGTCTGGTTCCCACACAAGTTATATTAAGAGAATGAAATGCAAAACAGGACATGAGTTTAAGGATGCTGAATTCTGTCCTGAAGAGTGCCATGGCATGGTATAGACGTCCATGGACACCTTTATAATAGAGATAACTAACTGTTAGGCAGCACTGCCTAACAGGCAGCATTGCAGCCTGGAGGACAGGACACAGTCAGGACACAACTATAAGATTTAGGCAGGAGATTTAATAGGAATTACTATGGAGGACAATAATGTCCCATGCAAGCTGTGATATCACTATGCCAGCCCTATCAATGGATAGGCCTATTTCCTTTTAACCAATTGCCTTTTCTCTGCCATGTTCACTCAATAGTGCTAAAAATGTCTCAGTATTAATCTAGACATTTTCTTGTGATTTTATTGTTAGAAGTAACTTCCCACTCTCTTCTCTGGTGCCATCAGAAACTTATGAAGAATATGCAAGCAGAAGCTCCACAGTTATAAAACAGATTGTCGCTGCCTGTCCCAGCAAAGGTAAATGTTTCAGATCCTTGTACATCTCATCACACACTTTCAGCAACAGCTACAGAAACTGGCAGATTTGCCATTAGAAGCACAGGCTTTTGACATCATCCAGCATTTAAGGTAGACACTTAGACATTGGCCAGCCCTATGCCATATCAAAATGTATATGCCATTATGTACATATATACTTCATGGCAAAAATTTAATCTTTACTTGGCCTTTCTATGTAAGGATACAACTCAACATAAGATAATATGCTTTCCTGGAAGAATTACTTTTTCTCTTTCCCTGGGAAATGCTTTTTCTTACTAGAGGCATGCATGCAACACGTGAGATTTTTTTTCTGACCAGTACAATACACTCTGCCACATTTGTCAAAGAGCTCTACAAACACCAAGAGGCCCAAAGCAGCCTCAGACCTGTCAGTATAGACATCAGACAGTGCTGCAGCTCTCACTACTTTTCTTGGATTATTCTCAGGTGTCATCCTTATTGTGGGCCATGGCTCCTCCTTGGCATCTTTCACTCGGCCTCTGGTAGGACTCCCAGCCAGAGAAAGCAGCAACTTTGCCCAGGTGGTCCGAAAGGTAGGAAGATTTTTCCAGCAGGAAATTTTCTCTTTGCATTATTATATTGTAAAAAGGAGCTTGCTTATGCTATTTGGGATACATGTATGCATGCTAATACCAATGATGTTGATACCCTCATTACAAAGGGAATCTGAGGTAGTTTTAGCGTAGCACTGATGGTCAAAAGAGGCATTGTTCCCCATGAATTGCATGTGTCTAAAAACCACCTTTTGGAGAAAAGTTTTATGCAACTTTCACAGAAAGTCAATGCAAGATCATAGGAACACAAGAGCCTTTGAAAACCTCTCCATTTGGATCTGCTTTCCTCAGTAGAGAAATATAGATAAGAGTCTCCTTTCCCCAGCCAGTGCTGTTGTGAGTCTAAAATTAGCTATATCCAGTGAGTCATTCTATAAGAAGTTGTATGTTTTCTGGGTCATAAATACATATCTTATTTGCTCAGCTTCAAAATGAAATGGAAATGGATTTCATTGCCAGCTCTACAATTCAGGTCTGCACTTGAGTCTTGTTGACCAATTTCTGCCTTTTTTGTTTTGTGCATTGGCACCAGTAACATATTTCTTCCTCCTAGTTTACCTTTTGTCCAGGACATACTGTAATACCAGCTGTCCTGCTATTTCCAAAGGGTATTTAGTTCTATTTGTACTACCAGTATGATACATAAGAAGTGAATGCAGTTTGATCATCAAATCCAGGTATTGATTGGGGGAGTATGGCACAAGCTCAGCTAGTATCCAACAGGCCTCTTTTCTGTTTTCAGTTCACTTCAGAAGTAGCAAAATATCCTGATGTTTATTCCCAGAATGTTCTTGGAATTTGTTCTCTTCTGTTTTGAAACAAAGCCTTCCACATCAAAGTAAAGACTCTGCTAGTAATTCCTGCTTGTGGTTTTATTTCCTAGGTCCCTTCTCTGGGCATGTGTTTTTGTGAAGAGCTTAAAGAAGAGAACAAATGGCAGATGGTTAATCCACCAGTGAAGACATTAACTCATGGAGCAAATGCAGCATTTAATTGGAGAAATGGCATCCTAGATAATTAGATGTTCAGTTCTGTCTCTGCAATTGCCAGAAAAGAGAAGGCAGTTTATTAGTCAGCATAGTTGAGGGATTTGTCCACATTACTTATAATTCCTGGGAATTACTCTGAGTTGTCTAAGCACAGTAAGAACTTCTGAGTTTGGTGCCTGAAGTTTTGTTTATCTTTTCTTTCTTTTTTTTTTTAAATTCAGTGACTGAGAAGAAACTGGCTTAAAATTGAGAAATAATTATTCAGAGAATAGAGAATACAGAATGACCTGATTATAAATTCCATTGCAATTCTATTATAGTCACTGAAGAAATCATTGTTGCATCTTCCAAAAGCAAAACATAATCAGTAAGAATTATGCACTTAGAAACTTTCAGACAAACTGAGATATTTGGACTGGAAAAGGTCATCCAGCCCATTCTCCCACCTGAAGA
>JAUBOD010000375.1:202624-212945 GCA_032353885.1 Nothura maculosa
TGCTGAGATGTTTGTCCAATGCATTTGGTACAAAATTTCATAAGACTCCCTCAGTGCTCAAAACCAAGGCATGTAGAAAGCCATGTCCATGCTAGGAGAAGGGATGTATCTTAGAAAGCTTCAGCTACCACGTAGGAAGATTATTCCTTTCTTGCTTCATGCAGCAGTGAACCAAGGAAAAGGAGGCAATCCAAGCCGAACAAGAGAAAAATAATCAAGGAAGGAGAACAATATGGAAAGCTTTAGGATATGTTTTTAATAGCAATGCCATTTGTTTAGGAATATGCTTGAAGATTCATCTCTCATGCCCTGTAAGACTTTTGTGTCTGTTTATATGTACTGTAACCATGAGGCTCTTTCTTTGGCTGCCAGGGAGCTGTGGGCAGTCACAGCCTTGCCTCATTTTAGACAAGTTCTTTAAAAGTGTATGGGGGAGGATGGTAAAGAAGGGCTTGGGGTTTCCTAGGTGTGAGGACAATTAGGGCTATTGAGGAATGTGCTGGAGAGCAGGTTCCAAGGGAATCTCAAATGATTTCCTAAACTAATGGATTACACTTAATCATCTGCAGTATATATATATAATTTTATTTATATATATATATATATATATGTACACAGACACAATAGAAGGTAAAATTGACACACACACACCCCCCATATATATAGATATGCATATATGTGCATATCTATCTATATATATATGCGTGTGTGTGTATGAACTATACTTTCTAGTTGCAACTTTTACTCCCTCTCCTCAGTTTTAGCTGTATCATTTTCTACATTTTGAGTGTTCCCTTTTTCTTGAACACTAACTGAAGGCAGTTTGTCTTTTCTAGCATGTGTTTTTATGGAATTCCTTTTCTTAGTGTGTTACTGTGAGATAAGCTCTGTATTTTTCTCTCTGTATTTTTCATTTAATTCTCTTTTACTTCTTAAAGATAACTTCACTCAATATGAGAATATTTTACTGGAATCTTAGAGATGTTTACAAGATTTTTTTCACTCTTGGCTCTTATGTAGTTCAGAAATGCTCCTGAGGACATTCTAGCTCTGTTTGTAAGAGCTAGAGCATAATTTTTACAAAATACTCTGTTAAGCTTTGTAGATGTTTACCATTTGCTTCGAATACATTTACTGGAAAGCATAACTGAAGGAATCTGCTCAATAAATTGCTCACATATTTCACTAAGAGCTAGGGTAGGAAAAGTGACATTCAATATAGTAGTGGGATATTTTTAACACAGGATCTATCATTTTCGGAGCTCTTTTTTCCCCTTGCATTCCCCACTCCCCCATCCAGCCCCAGAAAGGGAGATCATTTGGATGTCATTTGACTCGCTCTTCCCTAGGGCAGCCCCACGTGCAGCCTTTGGCCTGCTGTTTCCCTGGAAACCCTACTCTCCAGAGGAGAGCCCAGGGCATCGCTTTTCCTTTCCTTTTCCATTTGCAGCTCTTGGAGAGGATTTACAAAGTATTTCCCCCCACTCCTTGCACTTTCCTCAGATTAGGCTTTGCCTTTGTCTCAGGAAGCTGTCTGCCACTTGAATTGCATAAATACCTCGCTCAGCCCTGTGTGGTCTGCAAAGTACAGTGGGTTATAAATTCCTAATGAATGTGCCCTGCACTTTCCATTCACTGTGGGGAGGGAGCTTTTATGAGGTGAGTGAATTGATAAGAATAGAAGTTCCATAAGATATCCTGAAAATGCAGATGTGTTAGTGACCATATCAGACTGCTTAAGACATCTGCTTATAGAAAGCAGATTTACACAATAAAGGAGACTGTGTTGTAAATTGGAACAGAAAAATCAGCTTTGCTGAGCAAAGAGTGGAATTGGCTGGCAGGCACTAAATGATAATTGTCATTTTGTGCTCAGTCGTTTTGAGAAGCAGAACAACATGTGTGCTTTTGCCAATTTTAGAAATCCTTTTAAAAATAAAAATTACATATAATTTTCTGTGTGTGTATAGATGTACATGCATATATTTGCTCTAGTAATAATGCTATAGCAGATCACTTTGGACAGATTTTTGGTTGGATGCAGGCAGCTGTGCCTGCTACTGCCAAAACCTGAACTTCATTGTAGTAAGACCCAGTGGGTTAAACTTAAGCACAACTACAATATGTGCTTAGCATGAGTGTTTTTTTCAGATAGAGTTATCTTAAGATGTATAGATTATATCCATCTCTTTGTGACATTGCTGTCCTGGATGAATTTGGTCCCCTGTTTATTTGCAGCATATTCACGAGCGCAGTCTGGCTGCAGAGTTCTCAATGGTGAGTGATGTCGCTTGACTCAGTTGCTCAGAAGCACAAGGGCAAGCTGAGCAGAGAGCCTTGGCCAGGCTGTTCTGCTCCATTCACCAGTTTCTTGAAATGGACTTTGTTTGCCTGTGTTCACCTCTGCTCACGTTTATGACTTTGAAATTGGTTCCAAAATGATCTAAGGATGGTAAAATGCATTTAGATGGGAGAATATGCAGCTTGCCAAATGAGACTACCCGTGACAAATAAATGAAAGAAGTCAGTGTGTTTTATTGTGCATTAGTGCCCGTGATGATAATGGACATCGGAGAGCAGGTTTGATAGCAATTGTAAAATATGGTGATTTGGAACGTTTTTATTGCTGCCGGTCACTCTTCTCACAGTATTATTTTTATAGGTACACATGTTAGTTGCAGAATGTTCATATAGATCTCTCTTCATGCTCTAGAAACTTACTTTAACATGATTTTGTGTTTCCAGGAAAAGAAATTCTTTTAAACTCCTGAAAAAAATACTTGTGCATTTAGAAGATAACAGACTGTAATTTTTATATTCTGAAAAGCAGAAAAACATTCTGAGCATTAAATATGCATCCTCAGCCTAGTCCTTATCCCCAGACATTTCTTCCTTACTTCAGTAAATCTCATTTTTGACAGTTAAATGAAAGTCTTTCAGTTTTTTTCTCTGCTGTTTTGCTGAATATAGATGTCTTTTCTGTAGATAATGGATTTTCTGCCACGTAGATTGTAATGCCTACAACAAGAGCCTAGTTTTCTGTAAGAAAAAAATCTAAAAATCTGTTTTACCAGACCCTGGGGGTTTGGGTTTTGTTTGTTTATTTTGGAGCACGAATGCCAAGGATTGCTTGTGTTTGTTCACTGTCCTGGACAGCCCCTGGACTCCTCTCACCTCATAAATTTTTGCCGTCTTACAGGAATATGTGGATGAATGGCAGTTTGACTAAAGGGAACTTCAAGACACATCTTTGAATTTTTGTTGGCCAAGAAGTATTCAGTGCTTCATTTTGAATTTGAATACCCAGGCATTCGTTTCTGATCTTTGTGTTTGGTTTTGTTTTTATCTTGGATGTGGAATTCGGGGGGTAAATTAGACACCTGGCAAACAAACTGCATATCCCTGTGGAATTACACAGAGCTGCTTGTGGTCTTCGCACAGGTTGTCCCAACCTGGCTGCAAACTGCGTGCAAGTTGTACATTTAATTCAGCAAACGAACCTTCCTGTCTCCAGCAAATCTTTAGGCCAAGGAGGACCTTTTCCAAGGAATGCTTATGTTAATAGGTGGAATATGTAGAAAGCAGTGCACTTGCCAAGATCTCCCCAGATCCTGAGTGAATGTGCAGAATGTGGATGGTTTGTTGGTGGGAAGGCCACTGCCAGGGCTGCCTGGAGGGGACAGTAGAGTAGATGTGAGAAGCTGGAGCTGCCTCTGGCTGGGCTTATTTTGCAGTTTTGGCCTTCTGTGCTCTGGTAGATCTTGCAGTACCGACCACTGCCTCAGCTGCTGTTCTGAGCGCCCCAGGGGCAGCGCTGGCCAGTCATTGCCCTTGGGTAAGAATAGCTGGATTGGAAGACTACAGCAAGCATGAGATAATGGGATAAGCTTGTGTCTTCAGCAGGTAGGGGAGCAAAGAAAAACAGTTTTCCACCAAGAAAATCAGCTCATTTTCTGTATTTGTGATCAAAGTGCTTTGCTAACAAGAATAAAAGAGCTTTGAAATGCCAGTGGACATCCAGTAGTGACAAAAAAGGTTGAAGACATTAAGAATGGCATGACTGTACTCCAAATTTGAACAGTGTGAAATCCACCCTCAAGTAGATTTTGTAAATGTTTTATATATAGGCTGCAACAGGTCTGCCTAAAGAGGTGTTGGGTTTTTTTAGTGATTACACAGAGATACTCCCTGTGGGGCCATGTTTACAATCTTACAGAGACTTTGGTTGTAAAAGAAATCATTAACACTGACATAAATTCTAATTAAAAGACTTTAAGCATAAAGCGTAAGCTTTAATTAAAAAAAAGGATAACAAGAACTTGATTGTTTTTTTTCTCCTTTTTTTCAGAGTTCTAAAACCTCCTTGAACGGTGCAGGTCGATTCAGAGTCCAGATGCCAACCTTAAATGTGAAGGAAAGCGGCAAGTCTCAGGTAAAATGTAGTGGCTATTGTGAAAGGGATGGAAAACTGCCTCCCATAGAATAAGTTCACATGGAGTATTTACAGTAGATTTACTGTGAGTAAAGGTTGGTTGTGGTTTCAGAACACTAAAAATCTGTTTTCATACACAAATGTAATGCTGAACAAGAGCATTAAGCGTTATCTAACCTAAATGCTGCCAGCCAAATTGAATATGATTACATGCTTTCTTAGTCAGTTTTAGTTTAAATTCCAGCAAAAAGAAATGCAATACAAAATGTTTTCAATATAACACAGTTGAAATCTTTAAACTGCTTCTCTTGTGTGTCAGCTCCTTGCTCTCTCACTTTTCTTCTTTATTAATGTAATAGATGTATGTACTTGCAGGATTATGCATGGAGGCAGAGAGTTCTAAATATGAGCAGTTATTCACAGGAAACCTACTTAAAACTTGTAAGTGTAAGTGCTGGTAATTCTCACTAGAAACTGAACTCTGGATTTGCCCATTCTTAGGCAAAAAGAAATTTTAATTTAGGATGAACACAGTGAAAAACTTCCATTTCAAGTATTATATTTATATTCAATTCACTGCACTAGGGACACACATCCTGTGAGGATCACTTTTTTGTTATTATGTATTTATTTAACTTCCTCAGACTTCTACAGGAAACAGAAACTTCATGTCCTTTTTCACTCTTTGCCTATAGAATAATATTCAGTGCTGATGAGAAGGTTTTGAAGTTTCTGTTAGGGAAACATTTTTGTGTCTGTGTGTTTTGGATTGCCTCTCCTTGTGTCTGCTAGAACAGTCTGTGTACTGACCTGCTCCCCACTCACTCATCTGCATCCTCGGGCTGCTCAGGAGCAACTCCCCAGAAATAATTTGTCAATATTACCCCACAACCAGCTGGAAATATAAGGAAGATGCAGTAAGAGTTACAGAGCTAAAATGAGGTTAGCAGCTCAGTAGGCAAGCCTGACTCTGTTAGCTCTGGTTTTAGCACTGAGCTAAGTCTGCGGCCGCACAGGCGAAGGCTGCGCAGCCCCTCGCCCTGCCCAGGTTCCCCTGTGAGCCCGACAGAGCCAACACAGACAGTGAAGCACGAGGGTGCTTCCCACCATCCTGCTCATTCATATCCCCCCTTTTGTTATTTTTCCTTGCTAGCTGGGGTGTCTATTTCTAGCATGGAATACAAATAAGGTTTAAAATAAAAAATCTGATTGTCTCAGCTTGGGACCTCAGTCTGTCTGCCTGTGATAGAAGTTCTTACTTCTGTCAGAGCTGAACATCCTTACTTCTTACAGTGGTTTTGTTCCATATATGTGCAGCTCATTATTGCTCTCACCTTTTGTGTCTGTGGACACAGCAGATGGTCAGCATTCAGGGACTGGCATACTCCAAGCACACTAGAGTGGAAGCTTTTACTGATTTTTTTTTTCATTGACCTCTTCAATTACTCTAAAAAGAGAAAGCAAATATTCAGGTTATGCAGGGACTGAAAACAAAATGTTGGGGTTTTTTTGGGGTTTTTTTGGTTTTTTTTTGCTATGTGGCCTGAGTAACTCCACATGTCCATTACTGCTTGTGTCAGATTGACCTCTTCAAAATTAAAAGAAAAAATTGAGCCATAATGAATCCTTCCCCAGAGATTGAGTGGCATATGTCTAATCACATGAGCTGTCAAGCTGACAGAGCTGAACAATCCCAGCCAAGTATAAACTGCTATATGTTTTTTAATCCAGAGGCAACACAAAAATCCCATATTATCAATATATGTCTTCAGTGTGAGTTGCTGAAATGAAGTGACCAAAGCACAAATACTTCTGCTTTGGTATTCAGCTCTCTTTGCTTTGTTAGATTTAGAGTCACTTGCTCAAGAAATGAGCAGTATTATCTCAGCCAGTCCTGATTAGGTCTGTTGTCTAAAAGATGTGAGATTCATCTAGTCCCTGTCTGGACATATTTTCCATTTATTGTAGTGAGGAGTTTGACTAAGTAAAGTTGTCAGCATATTTTTTAGTATTAGTAGCTGGTGGTTTGAAGTGCTGCTGTCTCAATAGTTGGAGTTTTGAAGCACAGCAATTGAGAGAAAGAAAACTATGTAGCTGCATCCTGAGTTGGTAGGAGAGCAGAGCTGGCCAAGTGCCCGAGGGAGCAGGAGGAAGTGAGGACGGCCACGCTCTGCCCTTTTCCTGCCTTGGCAAAGCAGTGTGAAGCCTTGTCGTACCTGAAACTTCTCTGTGTACACCTGTGGAATGTGCATTTCCAGGCCTGTTCTGAGAATTCAGTTCTGTGTGGTGAGTGGATAGAATTTAATAGCATAGGTCATCCCAACCTAGCCACAAACATATTTTACCAGTATACTTAGCAGACAGTGCAGTTATTAAGATCAAATACTTCCTAGTGCAGGAAAGTGAAGACTTTTCTAATTTGGAGACTGCAGTGCTCAAAAAAAAAAAGTAGAAAAAAATATCAGTTAATACAAAGTGCTCACAGTCTGTGACTCACCTTCAAATATTATCTGTGTTTAAATTAGTGAATAGGATGACGTATGAATAGAGCCTAAAGAGGAGGTTTAATTTGTACAGCAGGTAGATTAGACATGGTTTTACGGAGAAATATGTTTTAATACCCAGTAGATTTTTGGTTCTAAAAACCATAGACTAGCTATGCAGTTGTGTAAGGGAAGGCTGGAGATATTCTCTTGTTAAGCCAGATTCAAATATGGGTTTTTCTGCAAGTTAAAATCTAGAATAGAAGAGGGACTTGATTCACTAATGCAGTGTACATCTCAGGCACAAACAGTCAGGCTTGTTTCTCTATATACTTTATATCTCCAAATCAAGAGATTTCAGAAGCCATAACTTTCTGTAACAAAAACACATGCAATATTTAAAAATGACTTTGGAATCATTTTCTTACTTGATATATGTTTGATATATTCTTTTCTGTGTATGTTGTTGCTGGGGGACATTACAGGATCCAGAAATGCAGCATTTGCTTAATGACAGTGAAAACTGCACCGTGGCACTGAGCTCTGGCACTGCAGTCCTTGCAGAAGGTAGACAAGGGACATCAGCTATCAGCTTCCTTGGGGCCCTGCGAATACCGGTGAGTAAAGCAATATTTTGATATATGTGATCAAGTGCTATCTTCTCAGAGGGGAGGTGAAAACTGGTTCAAGAATACCCTCTTCTCCAGCAAGCTGAGAGCACAAGGTCATTGGCAACATCTTAAAAATGTCTCCAGTAACTTTATAAACTGATTTTTAAAAAAAACTTGATATAAGTAGTACTCACACAGCCTATATTGTGAAAGTTTACAGTATTAATCTGATTTCAAAATATTCCTGCATGTCATGTGGGAACTGAGAAGGGAAGAGCAAGATCAGTCTAGAGGCACTTGAGCTTCTCCTCTCTGCATCAGAGCCTCCTTCCATAGCTTCCTTTTACACTCCTCAGTATTGGTTTTAAATCTCTTGTATAGCTTGTAAGGGGAAGAAAAACAACCCAAGCATTCAGACTGCTGGAAAAGAGGAAAGGGGAAGTTTCCTTTAATTCAGGGGCAATTAGGCTATGCTTTAGGGACCACAATTAGAATTGTACCCAAATTAATTTAGACCAAATGTAAAGGTAGAGGAAGAAGTCCCCAGCACCCAACTGCAGTATCCTTACATTTTGTCCCATCTCAACCCTCTGTCTTAACTGTTTTTCATATAAAAAATGCAAATAAGAGTTAAAAATTGCTGCTACCTTGAGACCCTAGAATTCCTGCTTTATTTTTCCTGCAAGATATTAGGAAGGATGTGGAGTCCATGCATGTGTGTGTTGGCCCTGCAGATAGCTGCAGTGCACCATACCAAAGATTTGTAAATCTCCAGCTGAGAGATGCCAAATGGTGAGGGGAATGTAGACATTAATTTGGCAGTTCCATGGCACCTCTCTGCAATAAGCACACCTTCCATATACCCAGCAGGAAAGAAGATGGAACAAATTATTTTAAATAAGCATGTGCCCTGTCCAGTGTGTGCTTTTTGTCACCTACTAATTTGAAGGCCTGCATTGTACTGATAACTGGCTGTATGTAAAGCATTAGACAAGTGAGGTATCTTTATCTTAAAAACAAGTGAGTCTAAAGAACACAAAACATATGCTTTATTCTCTGGTGTATGCTAGTATATATATGTTTCTCTAATATGTACTGTAATCCTGCTATACTGCTATATAAAACACTTTACATGATGAAAATACATGATGTAGGTTTCCCAGACGGTATCCAATACTTCTTAGGAACAGTTTTTGCTGTGAGCACTGATGCAAACAAGCAGAAGTTCATTTCTTGATAGAGAACCTGTCTCTGTGTAAAGGTTCCAACTTCCCATTTCCTTTGTTCTCCTAGGGGGTCGTAGAGTTCTCTCTCTGCCTTCTGTTTGCAAAACTGGTGAGCTATACTTTCCTCTTCTGGCTTCCCCTCTATATCACAAATGTCGGTAAGTATCACCGTATGAGAGAACAAAATTAAGCCTAAATAGTACCCAAGAATATGAGCTTGAAATAAATAAAAAAATAAACGTAACTGTTTCTGAAAAAAGCTTTCTTTGCTACAGTAGCTGGAGAGAAACCACAGCGGTGTGTCTTCAGCTCTTCAGAGGCAATCACAGGGTTTAATTTATAGTCATGTTTTTAAATGCCTTTTCTGAAAGTATGCCAAAAATATACATAAATTTCTTTAGCTATTACCATTTTCTTTTGTGCTGTAGAGTAGAGGGAAGAATTTTCACTAACTGGAGAAACTGATGTTCTTATGAATCATCATGTAGCCTTTAAACCCCCAGCTACCTAAAAAGGCTCTGGTAGACAAGTTTAACAGCAACAACCAGCAGAGAGAGGCATATTAAATATTAAAGGAAGATGCAGAGTTACAAATAGTGTACTAAATAGTGTGGGCTCCAAACAATCCGTACTCCTCCAGGAGTGTATATCTTGAAAGCAGCTGCCTTTTAATAGAAGACTTGGTGATATTTAGAACAATCTGCGCATCTGATTCATTTTCAGTAGTTGTGGTAGTGCCACTGATACCACTGTTTTAGCTACGTACTTCTCTTTGAAGTATTTTTCTGAGACCTTTAAAAAGTACCAGAGAAGTTTAGAAATCCAGTTCCTCTGGAAACTTTACGCTGAATGCAGGTGTATGCAAACACTGGTCTTCACTGGTCATGGTAAGTGGCAGAGTTGAGGAAATGCCAGTGTCTTTAGAAGCCACCTAAGCTGTGCAGTTTATGCTATGCCAAGCAGGGGGATAGGCATAATGTGATTGTAATCATTATTGGCCATAACTGGCCTCTAGAACAAGGCTCAGGGAGTGACCCAAATGTATGCTAGCCAGGATTTTAAAAGGAAAAGCTTAATTTACAAGCATTTGCTACCTGTTTATGAATCTGATCATCATACTTTGAATATATCAGACATTTTAATATAAAATCCACCCTTTTGGTTGGACTGTATAAATAGAGTACTAAAATGCCCAGCCATGCAGTGTAATCATATCCAAAAGACTATATCACTGATTAACCAATTGCAATATGTTCTTACATGACATGTACCATGTACAGCTATGTACCATAGCTTATTCCTGTAAATAAACAGCACTGCTGTAAGATACCTTTACCCTAGCCTGACAAGGCTGTACTAAGGTCTGTACCTTTTGCAGACATGAAATGAGATAAACTATTTTGCTTTTGTTACTAGAGCATCTTGATGCCAAAAGAGCTGGGGATCTTTCTACACTGTTTGATGTGGGTGGAATCTTTGGTAAGTTTAATATTTTATCCTTAATGAGACCAGATTAGAAAATGTGTGTGGTGCGCACAGCTTGTGCTTACTAGTCTTGTGAAAACCTCC
>JAUBOD010000375.1:229025-241953 GCA_032353885.1 Nothura maculosa
CGTCAGGATAACACGAGACAGGAAAAAGGGTTGGCAGCTGGCATCCCTTCTGCTTCATCTTCCCTACGTCAGTGCTGCCCTTGCTCCTGACTGTAGCATTAATTGTATGATATTTACTGTTTTCCTCAGGAACTGGAGTATTATCACTCCACAAGAAACTCAGTGGGTTTTTTTTGGTTTAGTTTGGTTTGTTTTTTTGTCTATTTGGGTTTTTTTGTTTGTTTTTAGTGAAAGTTATTGGCTTTCAGAGCTGAAAAGGAAAGCCTATATATGTGACCTGAATGCTCAGGTGGTGGACCCCAGGTCTACCAAACAGGAGACAAGCTAGAAAAAATACCACAGATGGGTTTCTGGAAAGCAGGCACTAATAATTGCTCATCTAATCTTATCTTACGGTTTTCTTTGGTCAAGACCAAAGACCTATGATTTTCAAAAGTGATGTAGACATTAATAGATAGAAATATCATGGGTGATTGTCTAGTTAATGTTCCTGAGGAGAAAAATAATTGATGAAATTAACACATTTTTTAGATTTGCAAAAATAGTCACTATCCCATTTTTTTACACCTTTTTGCTTTCTGTTGAAGCAGATCAGATGTATTTGGTGCTATCTGGGCCCAGGGAGCTTTTGCCATCCTTTTCATACAGCTTCTGTTGCCATGTTCTGGACCTCTACACTAAAAGGTAGAACCTTTTTTTTAAAATTGAGAAAATATGGTTCTGACTATTATAAGAAATAGAACTGAACCACCTATGCAAATAGAGCCAACGTTCTCTACATTAGGAAAAAATAGACATGTTAGGTATGGACACGTTGGTTACCAATCTGTAAATAAATCTGAAGATATATGTGTACAATCATGTTAAACTTCAGTGTTTACTTCAAAGAATCACACAATGTCCCTTTGTATAGACCCAAGAGAAGGTCGCATGATTGGATATGATTTTTAGGGGATGCAGATGTGATACAACTGAGGAAGCACCTCCCAGTTAAGGTCCTAACTTTGATAGTACATGTAACTTACTGAAAAGCAGACCCGAGTAGTATTATATATCCCAGCATTTCTGCTGAAGTGATTGTGACTAGGTGATGTACGTAGTGGGTATTCAGGCAGAATGCAGGCCAGGAGGCACAGAAGGATGAGTCATAAATGAAGCAGCCCTCTGGTCACTGAGATGCCTCCTCCTTGGGAGTGATCTCACACTGTGATGTTTATAGGTTGTGTGCACTGTCCCCTTGGGGAAGGAGAGCCGTGACAGGTAACGCCTGTCCAGACAAATGTTCTACCATGAGAAAAAGTGTAAGAGAAGAAATGTGCACTGGAGAGAGGCATTTGGACTATCTGGAGCTGCTGTGGCCTCGCACATCCAGCTCCAAGAGGAAGCAGTGGAGGCAGCAGCTCTGAGGCTCCAATGTTGCAGGGACCCAAAAGTGGTTGTATTTGTCCTTCCTGGATTGTCCTCTGTGCAGCTGTGACACCATGCTCTGCCTATGCCAGCAGTTTTATCTGGACATGGGAGCACACAGTTGTTGTGCTCCATCAGTGCTGTAACTGTGTTAACTGCTCTCCTCACATCTGATGCCAATGCGAGCAACCCTTGGTATCCTTCAGTGTGCCAGAACTTCAGGATGTCTGAGAACTCCTTATCAGGAAGATGGATATGATTTATTTGCACTGAGGCAATGAATAGCACTAACCTGCTAATGGCACTAACCTTAAAAGACTATCTTCCCAAATTTGAGTTTGAAATAACCTTACTTTCCTGCAATATATACAACAACAGTCAGTTTTCTTCAAATAGGGCCATGTATTGCTTACCTCCTGTTCGGAGGCATAGGCCATGGCCCACAGCTCAGGCTTTCTTGCCGAGAGCCTTGGCAAGAACCAACCTTGTCCAGTTGAAGTAATTCACTTTTCCATCTCTTGGCCTCAGAATGACGTAGAGAGCGACTCCAGAAAGACGTACACAGAATCACAGAGCAGTAGAGGTTGGAAGGGGAGCTCAGGAGATCATATAGTAACCCCTCTGCTCAAGCAGGGACACCTAGAGCATATGGCATAGGATTTTGAAAGGCAGATTTTGATAATCTCAAAAGAAGGGGACTCCACAGTCTCTCTGGGCAGCCTTTTCTAGTGCTCAGTCATTGTAACAGAAAGGAACTTCTTTCTCATACACAGATGAAACTCCCTGTGTTCCAATCCGTAGCCTTTACCCTAACAATAGCCATAATCCTAATCATACACCAAAACCCGAGGTCACCAGGCTAAATGGCAAATCTGTCTCTGGCACCAGTTTGGATACAGCACCTAGTGCAAAGAAGCATGCTAAAAATTTCCATAGACATAAAGTCACCAACTTTCCATACACTTACGTAAAGATGTTAAAATCTAAACTGAATAAATTGCTCATATTCTGGAACAGAAGTGTTAAGCTGATAAAACAATCAGGTTAGCTATTACCAGCATAACTGTTACAAACAATTAATTTGTGTGTAGAATAAAGTCCTGACTCATGCATTATTGGGGAAGAAAATTCTAGAAGTAAGACTTGCAGTGAAACAAAAAAGATATAGCAGAGGGGAGTGAGAGAAAACAGAGCAAATAATTAAATAAGGAGTCTAAGAAAACAAAGAGAAAAATTTCAAAGCTCCAGTGGTAGCGAAAGTGTTAAAGTAAGATTGAGAGACCATTGTGGAGGAGTAAAGCAGAAAGACCAGGTCCTGTAAGGAATGTGGGGAAAGACAGACTTATGAGAGAGACTTACAGCTGTCGGAGGAAATCTGGAAAAATGGGATTAATGAGCAGAGATAGCAACAAATAGATATTGAGACCAAGTACCTAAGAAAACAAAAGACAGTGTTTATTCTCTGCTTTTTGTTCTACTTGATGTTAGTTTGAAATAAATGAGCTTCTTTAAGATGTCATATTAGCCTCCTTAAGTTCATGTTTCAGCAGCCCGTCTTCTTCTCAGACCGAGTTGTGCATTTCCTGCATTTCCTGAAAACTACTACTTTGCCCTCACCTCCGTTTGGACATACTGCTGTTTATAGCAGGTTACGAAATTTCTTGAGTGCTGAGAGAAAACAAATCTTTACAGAGCGGTAGAGGGTGAACCACCATGTGAGCACAAAGACACCAGAAATGCTCTTTTCAATTGCTTTCTCACTTAAGAATGGATAAAATGATCCCTGGAAACACTGTCTAGCAGACGCAAATAACTGACAAGGAAAGACAGGGTGCTTCAGAGAAGGGACATGTTATGGTAGGATATTGCAGGAGGATGGTGTAACCTTCAGGTACATTTGACAAAGGCATCTCCTCAGGGCGCTGAAGGGCCCTTCTGCCATGGAGAAAAAAAACACACCAAGTGTGAGGCACAGAAACTACCTCCATGAATTCTTATGCTAGAAAGGGGAAAACAGGAAAATATTCCACATGTCTGCACCTCTTGTTCATCCCTGGATGTCTGCTTATGCTCACTGAAGCAGAGCAGTTATGTGCTATGACTGAGTACAATAATCTTCTTGGGATTATTAATGTTTTATCAGTGGGGGATGAGGAAGACATTGGTATAGCTGGGTGTGAGCTTAAGGCAGGCGGAGAGACAGGGATGGGGCACATGAGCAGGCACAAAGGCTGCTGTGCACAGCAGCAACCGTGGGAGGCTGCCTATGGTTTGGTGTGACGGCACAGAGGCATAGCAGCCATCTTGGCCTCAACAGCTCACTGGTTTATGTCTCAGTAGAAGTGGCATCCCAGGTGGGATCTGCAGATTTCCTAGTTAGACCTTGGCAATCCTGGCAGAGTTGCCTGAGTGGCATATGCGGAGCAGATGCTAGACCAGGGAGATGGAGGCACTTTTTCACTCTTAGAGAGTGCCAGTTTGGTTAAGTGACATTTGGCTGAGTGGTTGCCAGAGCATCAGGCCAAGACTCAAATGCAAGAATATCCTGAAGAGAACATCTAATGTAAGGGTGATGGGAACATAAGTGATGCATGTGAGACTCAGGACAAACTAGCAGAGAAGGCAAATTAAAGCTATGAAGCATCTGATGTGGCTTTTGCATTCTGTGGTCTAGAGGATACTGGCCTGGTCCTGTTCTTTGTTAAGCAAAGTGCCAGGACAGCCCAACTGATGAACTGATGTGGGTTTTGATATAATAGGATGACTTTCCTAACTCAGTTGCATGCTGTACAATGAAATAAGGGGATTTAGGTGGACTAAAACAATTAAAAGGATGCAGTGATCTCACAGAGCTGTGGGTCCCCACAGATAAATACTGTTAGTTGTGGCCATTCAGTCCAGGGTCAGAGTTATGTCCTGAACTACAGTAAGCTCCTACCATAGTTTTTAAGAGCTCAGCTTGTATAAATTCACTTCCAACTGAAAAGTTCAGCAGTTAGCCTTATTATAGCAGAGCAATTATTTTCATCAGATGTTAGTGTAAAAGAGGGAGATATGTGCAGGAACTAAGAAACACACACTATTTAAGTACATAGGGACAGTAGATATGACAAGGAGAGTGAGCAGGCCAAGAACTGGATTTTGAGATTGGATTTGGAGACTGGATTTGGAGACTGTCATTCTGGGGGCCAAAGAAGCTGATTGCTTTTTAAGGTACAAATCTGAAGGTGCCTGGCCACCGGCCTGCGATCTGTGTCATTGTATCTCTTGATACTATGAGATTGAATTGAGTGACCTCGTCGGCCGTCCTCAGAGCTGGTCATCGTTGGGAGAGGTCTACAAGACCAAATGCTCAAGGCACAGGCGGTCTCGCTCCCTCTGTCTGAACAGCTACGCTTCCCTTACAGCCGTCCTCTTGCTTTGGTGCCTGCTGGATGTCACCATGGGTCCCTGGGGGACATCCAGAGGCAGGTACAGCCTCCGTGCTGCCATAGCCCTCCCGCGTCAACGCAGGCTCAGCTGACGGAGGGCCCAGGTTTAGCTAAACCAGGCAGGTTTAGCTAAACCTGCAGGGTCCTCGGTGGCTGCCTCCGCACACCAGGTTGTGCCTTGCTCACCTCGGGGCCTGCGGTGGGCAGAGAAGCGCCTGCTCCCACACGCCAAGCCCCACAAGGCTGCAGCACAGAGAAGCTGGGAAATATTTTTCCAGCTCCTCCACCAGAAGCCTGAGTAAAAGAAACAAAAAAGAACAACCCACCAAGCAATAAGGGCGGTGTGATGAGCTATTCCCAGGCTCTTCGCATGCCAGCAGCCTGTCAGACAGCGTCTCTCTTGTGAGGGCAGAGGAGCAGCTCAGCTCTCTCCAAAACTCTCCCCTCCATGAGTGAACATCACCCACTGCTGCTGTTGCAGCCCCCCCATGCCGACACGCAGCCGGTGGCGATGGGCACCCATCCAGAGAGCCCGCTGGCAAAAGCTCCATGCTCACCTGTTTTCTTGGTTGTACCTTCAAGCAGGATATACCTTTGCCATGATACTTCCCAAGCCCTAAAATACGGATGTATTCTCGGGTGGCCTGGAGAGCTCAGGGCTACAGTCTGTCCTTCTCATGCCTCTCAGGGCTTACCTGTCTCTCTGGCTGCTGCTTTTTCTTGCTGCCTTCGCAGTGGCAGCAGGAGGGGCATGGGAATGACAGAGATGAGTTTTGGATGAGCCAGCACAAGCCCCAGCTGCCACAGATGTCCGGGGGGCACGTTGGGAGCGCAGCCAGAAGCCTCTTAGAGAGAATATGAGGAGAGCTCACAGGAAGCGTGGGCGCTAAATCCCAGCCAAGAGTCTCGCTCCGGCACAAGAACGAAGGGTGTCTCTCACCGCGCTGACGGGGGAGGCTCTTCCCGGCGGGAAGGGCCACTTGGCAACGCGCGTGGGAAGGGAGCCCCTCAGCCGCGGCTCCCGCTTGCAGCCTGGCAGCTCCCAGCCCCGGCGCTCCCGAGCGGGGTTGTTGCTATGGGAATTCGGGAGGGCACTTGCAGGGAGCACCAGGAGCCCTCCGAGGCAGCTGGATCTGGAGGGAAGCAAAACTACGAGGAGGTGGCAGGGGGAGAAAGGCACAGCAAGATGCATGCATGCGAGAGGAGGGACCTGCCCCGAATGGGAGTACAGTGGTGTGCAGAAGAGCAGGGACACCAAACTGTCAGGCAGCGGTGGCTCGGCTTCTTGAGAGAAAGCTTCTATTTTCCTGTGGTTTGACACTGGAAAAAGAAAAACAAAAAGTCCAGTAAAACCCCAACTGTGGCAAGATGGGATCTGCCTCCTCAACTTACCGGCCCAAGTGTATTTATTTGGATGTTGATGGAAGAATTCAAAAGGTACTTTTGCTGTTTTTCACCAAGTAGCGTGTGAGGAGCCAGCGGCGGCTACAAGCGGGCTGTGCTGCACGCGCTATTTCTGCCAGACGAGCCAGGCGCGTGCTTGCATCCAGCCCCGCTGCGCTGCAGATCTGCTCTGCAGGGCTCTTCTTAAAAGGTGCCGTGGGGAGGGGGGTCTAGGGGACCTGGTGGCTTCTGCTTTGTGTGTGGATTTTTACTGAAAGGGGATGGGGAGAGCAGCAGGAGGCGAGTGCTCCGAGCTGCCAGCGCGCGGGGGCTGTGTGGGAATCCTGCCTTTAGGATTTCTCCCCAGGAGCACCATTTCAGCGTGTTGGCAAAGTTCTGCCTGCGGAGAGATGCTTCCCTGGTTTTCACTCAGGCGGGGAGAACTGGAAAGCAGAGTGTGCTGAGTTATTTTGAGGTCGCCTACCAGGGTTTTAATGCTGGGCATTTGCCTATGGAGAAGTTCAGTGACAGGCAGGTGTTGGTTTATTCTACACTGTGCTGTGGTGTTGACGGGTCCCCACTGCCTTCGTGGTTCAGAAATGTTGATAAGCATGAATTGAAACTTTAACTTATATTGGTCCTGCTTGTTTGCTTAACCGCTGCACACAGCACAGGGGAAACTGCAGGAGAAACATGTATTATGGGGTAGAAGAAAGAGCTCACATGCTGTAAAGTAGATAGCCCACTGCTTTTAAACAGAAAAAAAAAAACCCAAAACTCTAGCATTTTTTTTGCAAGTAACTCTTCATGTTCTTTTTGTCAGCAATTCTTCAGCCACAAACCAAATGCCTTGTTTTATATAATACCATCTGAAAACCAGTCAGACGCTCAAGAGCAAGGAAACCCTGACTTGCAAAATTCAAATATCCACCTCTTGTGCTCTGCTCTTAATCTCCATTTCAGCAAGCCTTACCCTTTTTTTCTTTTTCTCTCTTTAAAAGGAAACAGTAAAGAAAGTCTTTCCCTTCCCTTTCATGCATTAATAACCATAGAAACAAGGTAATGGGAGAGCTGATACAACCGTGTCCTACAGTGTCTGTGGTCCCATTTGCATCTGTCTTGGAGACCTACCATGTTCTCCACAACGAGACAGGTACTCCAAGCACACAAGTGAAGAAGTTTGTAATCAGAAACAAGACTTGGAAAAAGAATAAAATCTGTGCAAGGTTTCGGGAGCAGAACACTCCACTGTTCTGGGGCTTCAACCAGAGGTGATCCCTCTGCTGCAGAGGATTCCTCCGTACTGACAGAAAGGAGCCCACAGGCTCTGCTAAGCAAAAGGGGCTGCTTCTGTTTTGCCAGGTTTTAAATGAGTTGGTCTCCTAACAGCCCCCAGAATCAATACTTTCCTTGGCACCTTTACAGCTAAATATTAAGATGTTTTGGCATTTCAGAAAGGTTGTGAGCTTTTCCCTACCTGTTATTAAATCATATTATGTCAGCCATGCTGTTTAAAAAAAATAATAATTTCCAAGAATCAGTCTCCAGAGAATACTTTTGTCATTAAAAACACAGAAGAGGCACAACTGCATGAACAAGCCAATGTGAACTCAGGCATTGTTAAGTTTTCTGCTCGATAAATGTTATCTGTTTCTTTTGTCAGATGTGAAATTCCATCTGTGCAATGTTTGGAAGGATGCCTGCAGTAAAAATACTGAGTAAATGGGGTTCACTCGGGGGTGAGCAGGGCATATCACAGATTCTTATGCCTCCTCAGTAACAACATCATTAGAGGAAAACAAAACCACTCTTAATCTTCCAAGGAATACAGTATTTGAGGTTTCTAAAGGGAGTTTGTTAAATCAGTGCTAAGCTACTCCTTCTGAACTTAGTAATTAGGTATGAGCTTCATTACAGCAGAGTTTGTTGAGTTTGAAAGGATTTAGCTCTAAATTGCAGCTGCCTCGATGAGTATGGTGTTGCTATGTGGGCACACCACAATCGTGATTGTAATAGCAATTCTTATTACATAATGTTATGCTTATGATTATGGTCCAATTCTGAATTCACAGCAGTGTAAACTCAGGGCATGCTACTTACTTAGGGAGAAGTTATTTTCCAGCTCAGAGTGTAAGAAGGGACAATCCAAGCCCAGGAAATACCATAGTACCTCCTCCTCCCCACCCTGGCACACTAAGGCTGAGTATTTGCAAATGCTCTGTAGCATGAGTGCCGAATTAGGCTAAACAGGTAAGAGTGACGTCAGGTACAGAGACACAGAGGGCAGGGCAAAATACTATAGCCCAGTATTTTGCTCAGGTTATTGAGGATGGAAGGGTTGGCATTGGCTTTGAAATCCTTCTCAGTGGCTGCCAAAATAAAGAAGGTAATGTCAGTTGGGGCTGAACATAGGATGGTGATTAAAGAAAGCATGCCTGAGAGGAAAGGATCAGATCCAGACCTCCTTTTCCCTCCCTCCTCATGCCACTCTGCCCAGACTGCAAGGGCTCTGCTGCTCATGGAGCAAGGAACAACTCACCTCTCTGGTCATTTCCTTGCGTACAAGCTGGAAGTGGAGTCTGCTCCACATCGTTGTTCTCATGGCCAGCCTCCCTTGCAGCTCCAGCATCTGCAGAGCACGTGGTTTGCTACCTTTGCCCTTCTACGTCTGGTCTATGCTAAGCACAGTGCACCCAGCCCCAGTGTGGTTATTACTCTTGATACATGCAAAGAGTATATCACTCTCGGGGATAATTATGCTGCTCCTCCAGCACAGCAAATACACCCCACAGCCTTTAAAAGCAGCAGCACCTGGCAATTGGGTTTATAGCCGTTCTGCCTTGGGTCGCTGGAGGGTTTTTCCTGGTGGCAGGCAGCAGCTATCAGTGACTAACATCTTCCGCAGAATAGCACCATCTTCCCTGTGGCCTCTCCCAAAGGGTCAGAGCTCATTGCCCGCGAGGACATGTATCCTCATGTAAGGGTGCATTACCTCCTTGCCTTGATCAAGAGTCACGCAAGCTCCTCCTGCCCGCAGCCAAGGCATCTTGCTGCCCGCAGCAAAATTGAACCCAGGGGAAAGCAGTGAACCTCAGTCCTGGGTGGGAATGAGTGGGACAGACACATGGCTGCCAGCCGGCACAAGCAAATGTGGGGGGGCTTTGGCAACAGCGAGGGGGACACATGAGGTGGGGGAGAGCTGTGTCCTGCCAAAAAAATGGGGTATTGCCAGGCAGGTGGAGGTACTTCTGATTGCAAGGCAGAGGGTGGTAGAGGAACATCCATGTAGGGCTGCTCCAGAGGGAAGATCAAAGTCTCCGTACTATGACAGATGCTAGATGAACCACAGCTCTTAAGAGCTCATCTTCAAAGAGGTCTACTTGTTCAAAAAGGTGATTTAAAACTAAAAAAAAAAAAAGGGAGTTACAAGGTAATGCACTTTCCATTTTCCTATTTAGGGCCTAAGTAAAGTGGATGTGCATCTGTGGGGAGTGAGTGCTGCTTATTTATTTATTTTTAAAAGATCTTCTTGCCCAGAGAAGCACAGCAAGTCACAACACGCTTGCCTGGTCTCAAAGCCTCTCACTACTCTTTACACTCATATCTATGGTTTAACATGCTTGTGCGACACACTCATGACCTTCTTGGGCCACAGCCTGCTTTGATGTCAGGCAAAAAAGAACCGATGGTCATGAAAAGAAACACAAAAGTTACCCATGGCCTTGCTTCATACAGGAAGCAGTGCATGGGGATTTCTCCTTGTTCCCGGAGTGTCACTAGATGGGGTCAAGAACCCAAACCCCAAAGCGGCCTGCAGAGCAGTGAAGCTTGCTCTGCAAAACCTGAGGAAGCCAAGAACTCCAAATCCACAATCTTATTTGCTCTGCAACATTATTAACCCTTTGGCTGCTTTTTAAAGAAAAATCCCTATTGAGTCTGTTTCAAATTAGAAATCCACCAGTGCAGAACACTGATGCCTGTTTATTTTCCACACATAAACTACAGGGGAACATTAGAATTGCTTTTGACCTTTGAGATCAAAATTAACAAAGCAGAGCCAGCCAGTGACTGTGTTCCCAAGTGGGTGGCTTCATGGCTCGCATTTTCAAATGTCACGGTGTGGTGGCTTCACTTACAGAGTTGTGAGGAGTTCCTCTGAGAAAATGCCTGGTCTGAGATGGTTTCTGTTTCCAGTGTCTTAATCAACAGCATATTCGTAGCAAGGATGGAAAGTCATGAGGGTACAGAGCCTGAATTAACCAGAAGAAAAAAAAATAAGGGACCACCGCCTTTGTCTAAGATTCAAGAAAATTACTCAGGCTGGTTTTCTTCCTTTTTCAGGAAGCAAGTAAAGAATTTTGGAGTCATTTTGCTAGTCGTTCTGGATGCCAAAGAGAGAGATTACTTTTTTTTCTTTTTTTTTTCTTTTTTTTCTTTTTTTTTCTTTTTTTCTCTTTTAAAGCAATTTATTCAGGCCAACCTTTCTTGGTCCCTGCTGTGCTGACCTGTGGAGCAGGACCCTGGGACACCCACAGCTCCTGTTCCTCTCGTCCTGAAGTCCTTGTTGAGCAGAACAAAGCCAAGATTATGTCTTGGTGCTGTGGTTATTGCACTCAAATGTCAGCCATTAGGAACAGTTTCAGCATGTGAGCTTTTCTTTTTAATTAGAGCAACAGCGACTGTGGTATAAATGCCTAGGCTCTAGTAAACCCAACAGATTTTTCCAAAGCTGGCTGAGCTATTTTTAACACACCAAGCTGGATACAGATTAAAAACAAAGCATGGGAGAAAAATAATGGCGTGATGATCAGTTCAAGGCCATTACATATTTTCACACCCCTAGATGTTGTACAGACAGTCCTAGCGACTCCGTTGGCTCAGCGGGGCCCAGCCTGCTCCATGGTGCCCACAGCTCCCCTCTCCCTGGCTGTCTAGCCAGAGGATTTGGTTATTTGGGAAATTGCCTCCTGATGGCTAGGAGGCCTCGGTGTGCAGAGCCTGAGGTATTTCAAAAGCAGTTGGGACACGGCGAGCTCCATGGTCCACCCTGCGTGGCCAGGGCCCATCGATCCCTCCCATACACGGACGGGCCTATGCCAAAACCCTCTGGAGCACAGGGAGGCCTCAGTGTGTTTTTGTGGGATCACGGCCATGTCTTTGCTAGCAGCGGATCACTGCAGGCCACGGAGCACGTGAGGTAGCACAGCTGGAGTCTGGCCAGTGGTCTTGGCTAGTCTGGGTGCCCGGATTTTAGCCAGCGTCAGTGAATTTAAGGCAGCTGGTAGATGTCTTCATTGTAGAGCAGCAAAAAACAAACAGTGGGTGTTTTAAAACTTTGTCATTTTACTGTCCCTGGACAACTTTTTAAAGAACAAAAAATTGCTTAAAAAGAATTGGAAAATGTAAGAGAAAATGCTTTCCTTGTGGTTCCTGTGTCCCTTCTCCCTTCTTTCCCATCCTCCCTAAAGAGGCCCGTCAGGTCATCCAGGTATGCTTGCATGATTCCCGCATAACTCCTCCAGACCCCTTGCCCAGAAAGGCTTGTTCACTGGCATTTATCCTTCTGAGGTCACACACCATCTATCACAGCTATTATAGCAATGGCTTAGAAACTGTCAGTGGAGCACTCTATCTCTGGTGTTACCTGAGGGTTCAGACAAGGGAACTTTAGCAGTTTATGCTATACTCACATGATCCTCAGCACAAACAAGACAAAGACATTCTGTTTCTATCACCTTTCTCGTTCACTTACCTTTACAACTGTAAATTGTGTTCCCGTGTGTCCCCTGTAAATTGTGTCAGGTCTTTTCCATTGCACCTGATTTCCCTAATCTATTAACTAACATACATTCCTAATGCTCCTCCATTATCAAGACAGTCATATAATCAGATCTCAAATTTATCGGTATTTTTGAGACACACAGCCTGACTTCACTCACATTTAGTGAGGACATTTAATGCTAAAGCATCCCTGTAATCTCGTTTACAAATGTTTTAGCTCAAACGCACTGCTGTGCTAAGGATTAAGTACTCCATTAGCAGAAGCTCTGTGCCCTTTTGATGTTAATGGAAGTCAGAATAAAGACATTTGAGTTATTTGTCAAAGGTTGAAATACTTTTGTGTCTGTTGTCAAAATTAAGAATCTTATTGTTCAGCTTGCCAAAATAAGCCTTGTTTGTTTCTCATTATATACTGCTGTCATCAGTGCTAAAAGACTGAGTGTTAGCAATATTGTCCCTTAGTGTGGTTAGCAGGTTGCACAAGACTCTTTAATGAAACCTCTCTACCAGCCTCAACATCTCTAAAAAGTGAGGAGATCCTTCTTTGCTCATAGTGACAGACACAGCTCAACAGACCTTGAGGATGGCCCTGATGTTCACACGTGTCAGAATATCATAGACATTTTCTTTTTCCTGAAAAATATTTCTTCCCATATCTCTCTCTTCAGGAATATTAGAAAGGATGTGAATTATGCCTTATCATATATCCACATACTTTGTGATCCTGATATGTCAGCTCGCTCTGTCTGCCTCCTGCCTCTCATTTGAGAGGAAAGTACCTTACTAGAAATGTGGTGGGAGTCATCCCACTAGACTATAGTCATTTTAAGTCAGTGATGAGTAGCCCAAGCTAGTCATGCAGGTTCCCCCGTAGTCCGTGGGGAGGTGGGTGGTGTTTCCAGAGGATGATTCATCCCACTGTAAAC
>JAUBOD010000375.1:243665-264144 GCA_032353885.1 Nothura maculosa
CACAGCCTCCCTGGGCAGCCTGTGCCAGGGCTCTGGCACCCTCACAGGAAAGAAGTTCCTCCTCACATGGAGATGGATCTGCCTGTGTTTCAACTTATATCCATTTCCCCTTGTCCTATCGCTGGCCATCAATGAGAAGAGCTTGGCCCCTTCTTCCCTACATTCTCCCTTCATGAACTTGTCAGTTTTCTGAACACGGTAGAAGCTTTGCTAGTAGGGGGAAACAAGGCTAACATATTAAATAACTAATGCACAAACTATTTGCACATTCTGCATCATCTGGGAAGAATATGTTCTTTTCCTCCTGTCACAAATCTAAGGGACATGGAGTTAGCAGAATCTATGTGTGGTTGGTCGTCCTGGTGGCATTCGATTTTCAACCTGCGAACTGAAGCAGGGGCCTCTGTCTCCGTTTCTCATGCAGTCTGTCTCCTCTGCAACTCTATTCTCATATAATTTAAGCTCTACTTTTCCTACAAAAATAACACTGCTGACTGAGCACCTTGTGTTGACCCAGGCTGTAGGATACTACCATACCTCCAAGGAACACTGGAGTCCCTCTATCCACGTCTTTCTTATATGAGGAGTATCAGGAACTACATTCCTGTTTTCTTCAGGCTGCACGGGCCTATGTCAAACTATTCATCTTTTTTAACATATATTATGCAAAACCTTGTCTGTGCCCTTCACATGGGTGGTCTTAGCACACCACCACACTGCCATAAGCCATTGACGTCTCATATATTTGGTTACACTCTACAGCAAGTCTCAGGCCTACTCCGAACACTGATCTTTTCTAGCTTGTGCATGAACACAGGGAATGAGATGCTGTGAGACATGTCTTGGTAGTGGCTTGCCATGCTGGGGTAGGAAGAGATGGCCCAAGCAAGAAAGTGCCTGTGGTTAGAAGGAGCTGAGGCAGGTTGGAAGGGCAGCGATGTCCCT
Organism: Nothura maculosa; assembly: GCA_032353885.1. NCBI lineage: Eukaryota > Metazoa > Chordata > Aves > Tinamiformes > Tinamidae > Nothura > Nothura maculosa. The sequence continues at coordinate 244,611 of JAUBOD010000375.1, forward strand.
GTGTGCTGGCTGGTGGGTTTGGAGCAGGACACCACAAATTCTGAGTGTCAGAAAAATGCCATCCTGCAAACCTGAGCTAAACAGCACCAGCTTCAGGGCACCTGCCCAAGTAAGGACACCCTCATGAGGCCAGGTAAGATGCTTGCTTCACCTCCCAGTGCCAAGAGCACATACAGAAGACAGAATAGGAACAGCTTCATCACATGGAAGTTGGCTGTTCCCAGCATTGTTGATTAACCACCTTCTCTGGTAATGGGAGAAATCACATGTCCCATCCGGGTGAAGTGTGACTGCAGGCCAAATGTCACTAAATTTGCTTCATGGTACTAATGTCCCTGAAATTATAATGGACTTTTCAGCAAATAGGATTCCTATACTGTTCTGGAATCATCAATAGCACACAGTATGAAGGCTGTCCTCTCCCCTCTCCAAAATACATTCCAATTGAAGTCATCGGTGCAGCTGACATTGACTTTACTGGGAACATAAACCTCCAGGCAATAACAGGAACAATTGCATGTTGCTGGAAAAGGTTTGAGGCTGTCTGCTTTGCTTTAAAACTGAAGGAAGTTGGTCAGAAAAGCTCAGCAGGTTGCAAAAGAGAACTTCAGTAACATATGCTCTTTTATTAAAGAAGAACAGCTGAGGATAACCATTTTTATCCTGAGATGAGTATCAAAATACAGCAGATGATTCACAAATCCTCTTCTAGCAAAATTCAGTAAAAATGTCAAGTTTGGGAAAGCTAAAAGTACGTACAGATATACTCACAATCATAAAATAGTATCTGCATTCTTTGTTTTTCTTCCCACACTTAAACTATTACATGAAATAGAGAAGCATTAAAATTCATCTTTAATGCATTGAAAGCTCCTGCTGCTTTCTATGAGTCAGGCTGACTTTCTAACCTTTAATCCTTTTCTAAAGTTATTTTTTAATCTTTCCCTCTCTCATCTGTCCCGATCAATAATAATTGATTTCCAGAAAAAGAAACCTGACTACCTGAAATAACACTCCCAGCACATCACAACCTCTTCCTTGTGTTCAGCCACAATTAACATCATCCGCTCAGTTATTGCATGTATCAGTCGCTGGCACAAAAACAGCCTTCCCATGTTCTGCGAGCCAATTTTAGCAGCTATCACTCCAACAGGCCGCTGAGTTCTGCAAGAAGCAAGGTTTCAGTCCTGAACTCCATTAACTACACTTTATTGTTCTGATTATCACTGATCTTAATAAACAAGGGTGAATCATGGTGGTGATTATCAAAACAGCCTTTTGGGACACACCAGGCTTTAATCCCACCCATTTCCCAAGTTAAAGATTTTTACTATCTTAGCAATCATCTGCCTTGATTTTTTATAACCTGAATATATTAGCTAATGTTATTTTATTTAGGTTGGAAAAAACAGAAGGTAGTTATTAACTTATATATCAGTCATAATCTTCTCTTGAGGTCAGAAATGTGTTGTTCTGTGCCACAAATCCCTAGCACACACTAAAAGAATAAAAGGATTTTTCTAGCTAACTTTCTAGTTAGCTAGAAAGCTAGAAAGTAGCTAGAAAGAAAGCATCTGAACTATTACTTTAGCATCAAAACTGAAAAAGCTTGTGCCTTGTATTTAGCACAGCACAAGCACATTCTCGATAGGACTGAGTCAGAATGGTCAGATCTTGCAGTTTTGTCAGGATTCTTACATTTTTAAGACTTTGAGGATTGTTGCAAAAGTCATGATCATATCAGTCACCACCTAGACTGTGGATTGCTTAGGCTACATATCTGTGGTTGGGGCTTGAGACCACACTGGGGATGTCTGGGCAAGAAGGCTGGGGTGGATATGAAGAACTGAAGCACTGCTGAGACAAGAAGACAGGTTGCAGAAAAGCCAGTGCTGGAACAGCAGGATGAAGACAGGTTTCAGTCAGAGGAGAGTGGGAGAGAGCTTGGGCTTATTGTATCCAAGTCTCTTCAGAGGTTGGTGCAATCTCTTATGGCCTCTACCATGGTGTGCCAGGAACCTACTGCTGATCTCTGCCTGCTCTGGCAGCTGGGATTTGATCAGGGCATCCCACAGCCCTCAGTGCCACCAGGAACAGAGGATTGGGGTCTGACAGGACAGCTGAGGGACTTCAGTTAGTTTCTAAATGATGTCTTAGAAGCTACACATGAGAACTACGTTCCTGCAACATTATTATGATCTAGAAATCAAAGGTTAAGTCTGCCAGAGTGAAGCTCCAGCATTAACTAACCCACACTCCTCTGGCATGTATGCACTTGGAAAGGGTCTTTAATTACATGGTTGTTTTTCCAGCATGGTCCTTGCCTCACTGAATGCAGAGACTCCACTCAGCTGAGTCAGTCAAGGGACTGAGGCAGCAGCTCTGTCTGTCTGTAGACCCTGTCTCCTCCTTTCAGTCCATGTCACTTAGGAGGCAGGAGGCTGCAGTGCCGCCAGTGAGGCTCTCCGAGCAGCACAGCTGAACATCCCCCTTCAGAAACAACTTCTCTCTCAGAGGCTGCCCCAGAATTCAGAACTGACACGAGGCAAGTCAGTGAAAATAAGCTGTTCAGAGGCAGTCCCCGATGACACATTCTTCATTTTCTGGGTCACCAGTTTTGAGTCTGATCCGCAGACAAGCTGAGAACTCACGCCTGCAGTGAAAGGCAATGGAAATTATGCCTGAAAATAGCAGATATGAAGAATGATTATGCAGTTTGGAATACAGTGTTTTCACGTAGGCACCTGCAAGGAGAAAAGACATTTTCATGTCATCAACCTGTGCCTTGGTTCTTGCCTGCAAAACACCACTTTCTTACCACTCTATGGGCTTTATTATAGATAAGTTAATAGCTGTCTGTGAGTCCCTTTGATCTACTTTATCCTGAACTTTAAGGTTTTATAACTATTTTTCTTTATGTTTTTATTCTGGGGACTGCAAGGCACTTCAGATCCACAATTTCCTGGGGAAAACACCACTCCAAGCCACAGCCTCCCCATATCTGCCAGGACAAACTGGCCTCTGTAGCCTGTGGCCACACCATCAACTTGAGCAACTCCCAAACAAATAAGACCCATTGTTCTCTATTGTTCTTGGCTTGGCGGACATGAGCCAGATATGACTACAGTGAGGCATTTTGTTTCCACAGAAGTTTCAATACCTCCACCACAATCAATATATTATACTCAGACAGACTCTCTTGCCCACCAAGAACAACTCTGAAGAGTTTCTCAATCAGTGAGAACTATCACCATGTGTCCCAAAACAAGCGGGGGTCTGGGAAAAATCCTACCATGGGATTGTGGCATTAAAGGCTGTGTTTCAAAGAGATCAAGATAAAGTTGCATTTGGGGATTTAATGGTGGCCTTTCCAAACCTACAGGTTTTGCCTTTCCAGCTCAAACTGTGCTCTCAACCCACAGATTGCCTGGTATAAATGGGAGGGTGGATGTACAGAGTAAGACTAGGATGATAAAGGTGGCAAATTCCAGAATTCAAGGTCCAAACTCTGTCCATACTTTGGGAACAGTGCAGTCTGTTAGACTGCAGACTGAATTTGGCACAAGTGTGAGGGGGAAAAATGTTCTGTTTAAAACCAGCCTACACTGGTGTCATCCATATAGCAGTGTCCCTTCATACCAGTCAAGGATTGTCCTAAATCTGTGTTGTTTTCTTTCTAAATCTCGGTTGCTCCTTTCTCAAATTTGTGGTTGTTATCCTCTGCAGCTCTACAGTATTACCAGATACCTTTTGCTGTCAATTCACATACATTATTGCTCCACTTCTGAACAGCACAATTAGGTCTCCAGAGCCTTCTTTATCTAAAAGCACAGGTATTAAAGTAGAAGTAGAGAAATATTTCAGCTCACAAGCCAAATCAGATAATTGAAATGGTAGGATGATCCTTAAAATTAGCCCAGTTCACACCTGAATAGAAATCATATCTCACTGGGAACTAACTCTCCTTTCTCTCCTTTGTCTTCATTTTTCCCCTGCTGCTGTTCATTTTGGAAGGTGATCTTTAGTAAATACTGCAACTCCAAAGATATTATGGACCTCTTCTGCATTGCAACGGGACTACCAAGGTGGGTCTCTCTTTTCATTCGTGACATTCACTTCACTTTTGTTCCTTTAGTTTTAGGGACAATCCAGAGACAAGCCAAAATGCAGGTTTTGCTCTTATTCCAGTTTGCTGGAAGAAGAAATTGAGGCAAAACAGTAGAAAAAGAGCATGAGGTTCTTACAGGGATATAGCCATCTCAATGCTGAGTACACTTAGAAGAACAAAATGGGATGGAATGGGTTGGGATGGGATGGAATGAAATGGAATGGAACAGAACAGAACAGAACAGAATAGAATAGAATAGAGTCACAGTCCGCCGCTAAGTGACAAGATTTATATTTAGACAAACAAATATCTAATCGCAGGTGCAGGATATTCAAACACAAACAAATTCTATATTCACAGAAGAGAAATGTTCCAAAATTCATCGGCTGAGACATATTTTCCAATTTATCTTACTCTGTAAATTTGATGCATGTCTCCTGCTGAAATTTCTTGAAGAGTTTGTTTCCCCTGTCCTCCATGCAAAGAATATCTCACAACTTAAACCAGTATTTTGTGAGGAATTCTAGGTTGGATGTAGCTGTGTGATAAGATGGGAGGAAAGGGCCTGGAAGAGCCCTTTGGTACAGTCACTTCCACACTATCTGTCCAGGACGGTAGCACAGGGGGAAGACAGTCCTTTAACCAGGTCACAAATACACACCTATAAGAGGAGAGTTGTTGCCTATCTATGGGACTTGAGCAGCATGGGCCAAGTGCACAACAGCAGGCAATAAGCTATAGCCTTTACCTTTGTATATTCAGGTTAACAATGCAAAAAATGCACAGGAAAAATAGACCAAGCTTTGAATCCCAGACTTATTGCATGACTTATTTTTGGGTGCTGAAGAGAAAATTGGACCATATTGACTCAGAATGTGCATAAGTTGCTGAATACAATTAATGCCCTGTTCAAGCTTGGTATTTCCTTCCATTTGACATTAGAGGAGTTGATAACTCTCATTTGCCTATCATGTCTACTCTATCACTTCTACTCCAACATACAGGCAAATTTGGAGGCATTCATGATCCCTGTATATCTGATATTTCATTTTCAGCAAAGACTTCCAAAGAACTGTACAAGTCAGATTCCTGGAGAACACCAAGGTTTACACTTGAGCCTATGAGATAACACTTAGCCCTACATAGATAATGAAAAAAAAGAAGCCTCTTATTTAGAGAGACTTTTGTTTCATTTGTTTATGTAAGACAATATGCTCTACAGATAATTTCAAGATATTCATAGCCTCGATAATCAGTGTAAGTTAGTCAGTATATAACTGCCTAGTCAATATATCATCATACATACTTCCTTCGTAGAAGTCATTAGCTGGTGATTCAACAGACTACATAAGCTAGCAGAGAGCAAAGTTTGCTCCAGTATCAGAGATGATCACACTTAATATTTTGTCAGAAACATTTCTGGTAACTGAAATGGTAAATGAAACATTCTGGTAAATGAAACATCAAGCCTAGCCTGTCCTGTGCATTGACCCCTCTGGGTCAGGTCCATAAGTATGAGACAGACCAGAATGGGAGTCCTGCATGAGAGAAAGAACCATAAGTAGCAGCGCAAAATCTCAGCCAAGATTTCGGGGTGAAATAAAACTCTTTGAAACCTGCCTTTCAGGAACACAACCATCTCCCTTTTGACAGTGGACAATTGCATGGTATCCATCGATCCGACAATGCCCACCAACTCAGAGAGGTAAGCCTAGCTCAATGCTGCTTTCAGACAAACAAGGTCAAGTCCAAAGGAAAGAGTTGTGTTCAGCTGTGAATGCCTCCTGTGTGCTGTGTGCTGTGAGCAGCTACCGAGGGGGAGGCAGACGACAGCAAGAATTTCATCCTGGCTATAACACTAATGCCTCCTAGTTTTGAAGATTTTTCCCTTGTTATTAAAGTAGGAGTAATTGTCTGAGGAAAAATGCTGCATTTAAGTACATAATGTAGAACATCTGCTCCCTCCCCACTCTGCTTGCTGTCAAGTCTCTCAGCTCCTTTGTTCTCTCCTTTACAGCTCTATTAGGACTTAATCATGAAATTATTTGCAAAGACAAAGTCTTTTATGAGTTCAGGACTCCGCCATGCCAGCCTCAATCCCTTCTGTCTCCCCTTTCTCTTTTGCTCCTGGATTCCTGTTGTTTGTTTAGCCTTGCCATTTTATTTTCGCTCTGACTACTTGTGGTGATGACTTTCAATGCTACTTATTTCATTGCATATCTCAGTGATGGAATATGGCATATTTGGCATATATTGCATGGAGCATGGCGTATTTCAGCAACTACTGTTATAGCTTTTGCTGACCCCATCTATAGGAGCCCCGGGAGTAGCAAGGACCTATTGCACACGATGCTGTGCTAACATCACACCAAGAAAGGGTTCCCACCACTGGCCCTTCATATCAGCCTGCAGCAATTTCTTCACCATTTCAGCCTCCAAGCTATCAAGACTTGCCCAGTCTGTTTGGAGGAGGCTGTTTGGTCATGCTTGTGTGACTGTGTAGTATAACCAAGATCTCTTTATGCACTTGTCCAGCAGTAAAATGGAGGATTATGTGTTCATTGCAAGTGCCTGTCTGTATTTCAGTGGACAGGCTTTGAGTAGGCTTTAGTTAGTTAAATTCTCAGTTAAATTCTACTTCGCAAGGAGTAGAAATGTGAAATGCAAGATGCTTTCTCATCGTTATTAATTTAACCACTCTCTGACTTTTCTAGGTCTCCATACAAAGTAATACCTGTTGCCACTGGGCAGCTCTCAGGTAATACGCTTCTTTTGAACTGTATTTACCGAAACTGAATTTGTGCTGATTCTACATTTATCATAAATCTTTTTACATGGAAATTATGTGGCTACAGTGCAAGAATGAAAGATGAGATGAAAGTGGTTGTAGCTACAGCAGAATAAAAAGCACTTGATCAAAATATTCTATAAGGAAATATATTTGTCCCCCAGTTTCAAAATATTTGAAGGTGAGGAGGAATGGCTGGGGTCCAAGACTTTCAAAGTGCTTTGCTCTGGTCTGAGCCAGCACCCAGGGATGCGTTGGAAAGACTCGCACTGAGCAGTGGTTCTGTTGAGCCAACATAGACCCCTTTTGAAAGTCTGTTCTGCAATGTTTTGCTAAGCCTGCTCTTCCTTTAAAAAAAACTATACTCCAAGCTGAGTGCAGTATGAATTTAGATATTTCAAAATGACTAAGGAAAGAGCACAATTTCTGCTGTGGGTATGGCAGCTTTTAGTATAACAAATATTTTAAAATACCTGACAAGATTAAAGCAGTCCTGGATGAAAGACAACATCTGGAACACATTCCCATTATTGTTGTCCTCCACTGGGAGGACTAAAGTGGCATTTCCACAGGACTTCTTTTGCATTCAAGTGCTGTGCTCAAGGCAGTAGTTCTCAGGATTTGAACCTGAGCCTTTGCTTGGGGCAGTCCTTGCAAAGCATCTGTCTCTTGGTGCATCATCTCTTCAATTACAATAACTCCTGCCACTTGCTTCAAGGCAGACTGAACAACAACCCAAGTCTGTGCATTGTAAAGGTATGGGGAGAGGCTGAGTGCTTGGGCAGCACATCTTGGGAAGGTGTCAGGGACAGTAAGAGGGCAGGAGACATCGTCTGGGGATGCAGCTTGGAGAGGTGAGACACAAGCAGCAGATGCTGAGACTTCTTAGAAAGGCAGAGAGGCAGAGTCCCTAGAAACTTCTGGGGTTGGAAAACATGGTTGGAGGAAACGGGTGAGGTTCTGGGAAGGGAGCAAGCCACTTCTGCATTTTTCATGATAACTACAAGTCTCACTATTTATTTGTTTTAACCTCTGGTGTTGGACAAGAAAATGTGGTGTCTGGTACCACTTTGGTATCTATATGGGAGGCATAGGGAGCCAAGGCTACTCTTGGAGTCACCGGCTGCCACTCAGGCAAAAACCTCCATAGGGACAGGCCAGCAATAGAGAAGGGGGTCTAGGGGGATCAGAAAGCCAAAAGCAGAAAGCCTGTGTGTGTGGAGAGCAAGTGGAATAAAAGGAGAGGAAAACAACAACACAGATAGAAAACCAGGAAAAACTTTATCACAGTAGAGGATTGTTGCAAGCTGCAAACAGATCCCATGTCCGTGCGGACTGCTTGTTGCCACAGGGAGATATTCCAAACTGAGGGTCACACGTGACTGCTAAGGGGAAGGAAGTTGTCTGCTAAATTATTTCCTCATTGAAATGAGCTCTGCTGGAGCAGCCTTGCACTTCCAGGAGTACATACTGCCCGCACTATCGGATCGGAGCAGGCGGGCTGTTAATAGGCACAGGATATTGGCATTCTGCACAGAGTTTGTAATCAGTGCCCCCTGGCCCCAACATACAGAAAGAACCAGTTCCTGGCCAGTGAATTCCCCAGTCGGGACTCCACTGGGGAATCCTGTGCCATTACATCAGATGGGAATCTGATCCATGGGCTTTCAAGAAAAGCTGACTTTCTTTTGCATGAACCTGACCTTATATTTTTGTAAGAACACATATGACTTTTCACACTTTCCCAGAGCCCTCGTTTTAAACTCCAGCTGACAGCACATGGCTCTGCTGGGTGCAGAATCCAGTCCACTATGTCAACATGGTCTCTGTTTCCTCCTTGCAATTTGTAAAAGAGAGTTTTCCAAAGATCTGAGCTCAGAAGGGCAAGAAAAATTCTGGGGATAGGTTGCCAAAGCATAAGGCAAAGCCTGCTATGGAAAGAGGAGGTAAGTTGAGCTGTGCAATGGAACTAATGTTCCTTGGTATCTGCTTCTCTTTTACATGGCTTGCCATTAATCTTAAACATTCCTGACATTTTGCTGAGAGCAAGGAGAATGAACAGAATGGGAAATTGTTCTTCTTCATTAAAAATAATAAAAAAAAATTCAGTTCTAGTCTTCACTTCTTAAAAAAATCTGCCTGCATGATCCTGCTTTCCAAGGCAACTTCTCCAAACACATGCCAAAAAAGAATCACCACAGTTTTCACAGCAGTTGGAGCAAATGCCCTTCTTTTCAGTAGTCTCCCAGGCAGCTGGAAAAGAGCAAGGCAGGCTGTAGTGGAACTAACATTGCTAAAGGTAAGGCAGGAAAGCATAGCCTTTGGGGACAGAATATCTAAACAGTGCCTTTTATCCAATAAAGGAGATATTCACAGAAGTCCTGCTAAAAATTTTTTTCATTTCCTGCCCATTCCCAGGCATGGGAGACAGATGGGGATTAAGATTATTATTCTAGGGAGTGCCCAGTGCGATATCAGCACTGAGTCAAGCACCTGCAGTGCAAAGATGGGGATGGGGATCATGCTGGCGAGCTCCAAGCCAAAGTGACCCTGCGGGACCATGGCATCACGAGCTGTCCTTCCCGCTGTGGAAGCCTCGGGAAGCAGGGCACAGCTCCCTGGGCAGCATACCAATCCCCGGCTGCCAAACGGAGGAGTGCTGGAGCGGGAGGCTCTCCTGGACACCTGCCTGCTGCATTCCCGGTGCCTCCGTAGGGACACCAGCTGGCACCTGCTTCTGGTCAACCCGGAGGCAAAGTGTGTTGGCAGCGTTGGCGGGGCCTCGGCTGAGGCTGCCAGCGCCGGAGGTGCTGCAGGCTGGAGCTAGGGTCCCTTGCCAAGGGGCGCACATGGCAGCTGTGCTGTGTGCAGAGACATTCCCTCATCCCATTGGGAATCACGGCGGAAAAGGGAAAAAAAGGATTATTTTTTCCCTAAGGAATTGGGGAAAAAGGTAACAGTGTGCACCTGGGGCATCAGCCCTGTGCAGAGGGACACGAAAGGTGCAGGGCAACGAGGAAGGGAGTAAAAGGACACCCACCCTCCGTGTTTGGCAAAGGGGTAATGTGCCGGACGGAATGAGGCCAGCACAACTGCCCATTTTCTTGGGAAGGGGGGTTACCAGAGGTGTCTCCTCTCACTGGGAACGGGGACGAAAGAAATGGATCTTTGTCTCTTTAAGATGAGGAGAACTGCCACTCTTAGTCATATATCTTTACTGCACCCTGGGGTTATAAAAACATACATCTTCGTTTTGAAAGTCTTTTATTACATCTATAAACATCAGATTGCAGCTGAACTGTTCCCAGGATTAGAATGTCCTAGTACTCCAGGCGGGTTTTGACAGGGGGAGGGAGTGAAAGTAAGATTTTTTTTCCTTACTGGAAGTGTTTATAGGGAACTTGTCAGTCTCTCGCGTGCTGCAGCCGCTGTCAGAGCGCGGAGCAGCCCCGGTGAGGTGAGGGGACACGGGCTCCCGTGTCCATTGTTCCTGTGGGAGCCGGGCACAGCCCAGGTGCTGCGGACGGTAAGACCCTGCTCCGATTGTCACAGGGACCCCTGCCTGCTTTGCTCCGGAAATTGGGATGTCAGTTTTCGTTGTGAGCGGTTTTGGGGGAGGAAACTCAGAAATGAGGCTCTGTAATCAGGAGTAAGCTCTTCTTGGGCTCTGCTGGCCACGCTGCTGGGAGCTGGATGGCACCAGGAAAGAAGGAATGAGGTCTGAGGTGCGTGGATGAGGTCTGAGGTGCGCGGAGAAGCGAGTGCCAGGTCATTTTGAACAGAAAAGGGATTTTTTTGACATGTGTTTCTGGTATCTCTAACACGTGAGGAACTGCAGCTTCTTTCAACGGGTACACAGCTGAGATTTTAGAAATCTGTTGTGAATGCTGGTCTGTATTTCGGTCCGATGCGTTTTGCTCAGGTGATTGCACGTGGGAGGAAATTTGTCCCTGTGGACACATACAAGGAGTCCTTGCAGAGGTGTCAGTCGGGCATCGCTGCTTAGGCTTAGTGGGGTTGTCCTCTAGCCTGGGGGTGCATATGAAGACATGCAAACGTTCCTGCTTCTCAGCCAGGATCCCAGACCTGCAGACAGGCGTGGGAAGGATGGCAGCAAGGGGCACGTTCAGTGCACAATGTGGGGGAAGCAGGAGCAGCAATGCAGCAGCAGCCCAGGGCTCAGCAAACGCGCCTTGTCTTTCATCTCACTGCGAGAATGCACTGTGGACATAGACCGAAAGAACAGCAAACTTGCACTGTGCTGCTTCTTCTGTCCTAAAATATACTGTCCCTTACAAGCTGGGGTCCTGGGGCTTCGCTTAGCTGACTTTCCTGAGCCAGGTTTAAGTAAGTGCCACAGTGCTGAAGTTGGCAGGAGGAGGCAGCGAGCTGAGTTCCCAGGGCTGCTGACACCAGAGCACCTTAGCCGGAATCAGCAACAACGGGGATTTTCAACCGGAGCGACCGCCTGCAGGCTCCCCCGGGTCTGTCCTAGATCTGTTTTCAAGGGAAAACAGCATGGGAAATCTGTGCTACAAATGTCCCATTGGGCCCATCTCAGTGACTCTGCAGGGTGGACTTCATCCTGCAAGGATGGGCAGCTCGGCATGTGGCACTTGCATGCAGTTTATGCCTAGCTATAGGTTCTCGAATTTGCACTACAAAAGCAGTCCCCAGTGTAATGTCACAGCATGGGTCGTAAAGGCAGGCTGGGTTTTCTGCTGTTTGTAAGCACTGCTGTGTTGTTTCTGGATGCAAGAGCGTTATGATCAATTTTAAATTCTCTTTCTGGTGACATGAAGGGAGTCCTGGTGAGCTGCAGGCCAGGCACTGAGGCGAACCTTCCAAAAGAGAGTGATGCTTCTGGTGTCCCACTTGGAAAATATGAAAGGAGTCTCCTTTTCAGAGAGCACTGCCTTTATAAATAATAAAGTAAGGCGTCTTTCTGAGATCCAGCAGCTCTGAAAATCTTTCAGAACATCGTGACTGTAATCGACAGAGACAGAGCAGGAGGGAGATAATCAAAGAAACCAGCAGCTGCAAGGAAAGGGGAATCATAGGCTAATCTGCATTCCCAAACGGTGCCAATTTTCAGAGGACCAGGATGACTTTTTAAGCTAAATGTTTCATAATCAGGGTTGGCAGTCTGCAGATACAAGTTTGCAGGAGAGCTGCATGTGCCTTCCTCGCTCTGTTGTTTTCTATTATTTCTTCCTTTTGCTTTTTTAGAGAAAGAAGAATTGTTTCAGAGTTTATTGGGACAAATTGCAGAGCAATTCTCAAGGTAAGCAATCAAACAGCATTATTATCAAATTAGAATTCCATTTTTTAAATTGGGCTGAAGTGAGCTTTTCTCAGGAGCCAAGGGGGTACTTAAGATCTTCAAATCCCACTCTTCCTGCCAAATTTAAGCCTGTTACACATGTATCTCCCTCTAAAATCAATACAGTAGCTTAAACCAGAAGTGATTTGGGCATATCTTTGATCCAAAAAGTATATCATGTATAAAATATAAATGTTTTTATTGTGTTTCTATCTTGTTATGAAGCAAAAGAAACGCTTCTTCACAGAGCATTAAAATCAATATATTTGTGCTTCGTGGGGTTTTTTTCTGCTCTCATACAAATATGTTTCTCCTCAAATAGGGTTTCTGAAGTCTGTATTGCTGCTTGTTTTTTCCCAGATGCTCTCAATAAGAGCGATCTATTCCACCCTAGTTCAGCAAACAACCATTAAAATTCAAAAGGAGAGCTTCAGAGGTGTAAAAATAACACGATGCCCGTGTTAGATGAAGCATTTTCAATTCAACTTTGCTTCCCAGGGGGGCACAATACCAAGCTGCTGAGGAGAGAGGGGGTATTGAGGTGTTTCAGGGCTGTAGTAGATGCAACAAAATCAATTGGTTTTATTTTTTTTCAGAAAATCCTTTGAACACATGTGTATTTTCCACCAAAAGTTTTATGTTTCTGTGGCAGGTTTTGTTTTCCTTATGGCCATCACAGAGAGAGTCATCCATCCTTTGAAAAATGTAGACATTTCTGACATGAACTCTTTTGCAGATAGCGTAGGCATGTCGCTATATGTATAACATTAATATATAAGGGTTTTCTTTTCAGGGTTTTTAAAATCAATGAAATGAAAACGGAAGTGGCTAATCACTTGGCAATGCTGGAGAAAAAAGTTGAACGTGAGTGACCCTTTATTTGCCTTCAAGCTCTGTTTTTCGCTACTATTTTTCAAGTTAATCAAAGGAGGATAATGTAGCTGCCTTCTCCCACATGGATTATGTTGGATATTTGCGCAGGACAAACCCTCTGCCTTTCCTTTAGACTCTGTCCTTTCAGAAATACATTCACTGTACATTAAACCGAGCTTGTTCCTACTGCTGGCTAAAGTCCATCCTGAGCACTAAGATCTGAGCATGTTTCTAATAAGCGTGCGGGCAGCTCCCTCCCTCTGCTTTTTTCTGCTCTGTGTGGGGCAGAAGCGTGGTGAGGACTTACCCTGCAGCTTGCTCCTATCTGCATTCCCCCCATAAATCAGGGATGGTACCAGAAGCATCCATAAACATGCTGCATAATGCATAGTTAAATGCAACCAGAGGGCATTTCTTAAATCTTAAGAAGTAGTGATTTCTGGTTTGTGAGCACAGAAATCCACACCTCACAGGCCCTATTTCCTGGCTGAATTGGAGAACAGAGCCAGCACACGGTATCATTTCTAGTTTTCCCTGTTTGTTGCATTTGCTGACAGCAATACAATGGTTTGTAGTTCCTGTGCAGCAACAAAGTAAAGTTCATCTGGTCAAAGAGCTCCTTTTCTGTTGTTCTTCCAGGCAGCATCTGCCTTGTAATTCTTTAGTATGTTATGCATAAAACAGATTCAGGAAAGCTGGGGTAGGGATATGAATAAAGCCCTGTCACATAGCGCGGCTTTGAAACCAAAGGTCAAATCCTCACTGACATGCAACATTTAAGGCAGAAACGGGCAGAATTTTTCCCAACACCACAGCTGCAAAAAATGCTTTCTCACCAAAGTTGACTGGCAAGAAAAAAAAAGAAGAAAAAAAAAGGTTCTGGTTCATGGAAAATTAAAAAAAAAGTCTTGAGATTTCCCCATGCAGAATCTACCTTGACCCTGCAGCTGCTTGGTGAAACTGATGCCTTTGTCAGCAGGGAAAGGAAAAGACATCTCCCGTTGAGGGAGCAGCTGCAGGGAAGCCTCTCCCAGGGGCCACCCCAGCAGGATTTTGCCCCAGGGCTGGAGCTTTCCACAAGGGCCAGTGCAGGAGGAAGGGCAGGGAAGCCTGTGCCCGGGCACCTTGCAGCGTGCCGGGTACCAGCCTGGATGCGGCAAGGAATCCAGGTTGTCATCCCACCCGCTCTGCTTGGCCACAGTATCTCCGAGGCGCCACTGTTTTATTCCTCCAACCCCTCCCAAAATAACAGATAAATAAATAAGGAGGTAGAAAAAGAAATCAGGTCCTTTGCTCTGCATTTTCTTTGAAAACGATGACCGTTTTCTGCTTTTCTATGAAATTTCTAACCAGTTCCAGGGCTCTGGGCTCGATTCCCAGACTAGAGCAAATAAGGCAAATGGGGCTTTCCTTCCTATGGGTCTCCCTATTCCCTGTCAGCAAGGAGGGAAATGCCTATCCCACACAGCCACGGGGTGCTGCTCTCCCTGCTCTCTTCCTGACGCTGCCAGGACTCCTGGCTGTGCCCCGCAGCCCCAGCCACGGAGGGAGAGAGCGAAGATCCCCATGCAGCTGCCAGAGGGAAAAAGAGTTGCCAGAGGAAAAAAAAAAAGTCATCTGCATTGAGTAGCACTTTTTTTTGCTGGTTTAAGGAAGGCAGCATTCCCGGAGGTGCCGTGCCAGGCAGGTGAACTAAATTCGCCATTTCCCAAATGAGGCTTCTTTTTGGTTAAACTCTCTTCTGATGGAAATAACAGCAGACGCAGCAGCTTGCTGCCCTTCTGCTGCAGCCCTTGTGCTGGCAGCTCCAGCAGGAGCTCCCCGGGTGCCTGTCTACAGGGGCACCCATCTGCTCAAAACTGGACTTGCAGAGCTTGCAGCAGAGCCAGATCCACAACGTTCTGAAAAGAGCAAGGGCAAAGCTGAGGGGAGAAGGATCCCAGCTCCTCACTCAGGAAAGTCTCCAGGCGGCTGCTCCAAGAGCCACGTTTCTGTACTGGATTCGGCCCAAGGATTTCTTTAGACAGCACAGGGTCTTTTCAGAGGCATTTCTCGCTGCAGAATAAGATAATGAGCCCTTAATCAGCGTGCATGACAAGGCCATTTATCACTTGCAAGCCAAATGTGGGTAGAATAGTGCTTTTGTTTTGCCTTTTCTCCTGTCTCCTTCAGAAATCCCTTTTCCACCACTTCCACATGTGATCTCCAGGTTTTCTTCCCCAGGAGGGATGTGTGTGGGAATAAGAGTTCATGACAGCTCTACATCTGCACCTCACATAATATGTTCTCAGCTTCCTTCCCTTTACTGTCTAGAGACAGAATCGCAGAAATGTGCTTCAAGGAGCCAGATCTTTTAACTGATTTTTAAATCCCATCTAAAGCTTGTGAGTTCCCCTTGGAAAGCACATCCATGCAGGGAAAGCATTGGAAAAGCTTTGTTCCCTGGCTTTGCTTTGTCCCAGTGCTCACAGAGCAGCCAACACATGAATAAGGAAGCTGGCAAAGCCCTTGACGATTTGTAAGCGTCTCACATCTACTTTAAGAAAATAATTGTGTAAACTCTCTAGGGAGCTTTGGGGAGAAAACTAAAAAGAAACGATACTGAAAGTGCTCGAGGTTGCTTTTTTTTTTGCACCATCTCTCTCCTGCTCTCTGCAGCTGCCTGCCCCGCTGCTTGTCAGTCTGATACTCTGCTTTATTCCCACTGCTTCTGGTATGGACTGGCCACCCATTTAGCCAGTATTGGCAAATTGGATTCCCAGAGAAATGCACATGGATGGGTGGGATGTGGTAGTGCAGGAGCTGCAGGTCAGCAGCAAAACTGCTGAACTGAGTGCACAAAATGTGCAGCCAGATCCAGAGCAAAGGTACCGAATAAGCAGGGCAGCGTCTTACCTGTATCACCCCTTTCAATGATGATCCCCCAAAGAAATTGCTTTTAATGGTGCTAGAAAAAAAATCATTTTGAAATGTGATTTTTGAGTGGGTGGTATCCCTATATTTAAGCAAAAACTCAAAATCACTTCCTTTTCCTCTTTTAGTATGTGAAGCTTTGAACTTGGTTTGTATATCTCTTCTGCTTTTTCCTGTCCCTGTTCCTCACTCAAAGCATTCAATAGCATAAATAAATAAAAAGGAGGTTTCTGCTGATCTTCAGAGTTCTGCCCTTCCAAGGCAGTTAGTTGTCACCTATGTGTAACCCTCCAGATGAATATGATGATTCTGACTATGATTTTATAAGAAAGCGATTGTAGAATTACCTGTTCCCTTGAGCTCCCTGAACACAGCTTGAGCGTGCAAACGATGAGTTCAGTCAACAAACAAGCCGTGAAATGATTCCATGTGAACGACATGCACTTAATAAATGGTTGACTGCTACGTCCTTGAGCACGCTGATAGCTCAGCCAGAGGGAAAAGGAAAAGGAGAATATTCATGGATGTGCCCTGCATTAGGTCCTCGCAGCCACGTGGAGCGAAATGAATTGCAACATAAACAAGCAATCAAACTTTTTGCCTCGTGGCTCTCATAATTACATACGGCAGGGGAACATAGGATTTTCGTGCTGCATGCAGAAATAGCCTTTGATTGCAAAATTGATTTACAAAAAAAACCCCAAAAGTGACAGATCTTCAATACTTAAACACATTGAAATCAATTCTTGGTGTCAAAACTTTTCGACATTTCTCCCTTTCGCTCTGTCCCCTGCATTCTCTCTCTGGTTTCTCCATCGCTAGCAATGCCTCTTGGAGCTCCTTAATGCTCTGCATGAACTTCCAAATTAAAACCTTTTATCTTAATGGGAATTCTAATCCTACGGGGACGTGTTTGTCTAGCTGCGCTTATCACCCCATCGCCAGAGGGAGGTTTTTGGCTGGGGAGCCCCTTCGATTAGCGCTCGGCAGCAGGGACCAGGAAGGCAGCAGGACAGCCGGCTGCTGCGCACAGCCGTGGGAGACATGAGACGCTGAAACGCTCGAGCTGTTATCTGAAACGGGCAGCAGAGAATTCCCGGGGGCTCTGGGGATGCTCCGCTCCGGCAGCACCTGCACGCGCGAGGAGCGGCGCGCGCCGTAGGCAGGACCCGGCTCTCCGCCTCGTGCCGCTGCCGCCGGCCCTCTGGAAGTTGGCGCAGTTGTGGAAATGAGATCCGTGGAGTTTCACCATGGTAACACCCCCGTTGTTTCCCTCTGTTGACAGTGGAAGGCCTGAAAGTAGTGGAGATTGAGAAATGCAAGAGCGACATTAAAAAGATGAGGGAGGAAATGGCAGCAAGAAGCACCAGGTAAGCTCTGCTCCCCAGCAAACTGAAGAAATCAGCATCTGTTTCCCAGGGCTCGTGCAGCGTTTCTGCAGAGCAGAGCTACATTCTGGGCTCAGGAGGATAGGGGCAATGAAACAAATAGCTGTTAAGGACATTGGCTTAGATTTAACAGCCTGTTACATTAGAGGGTTTATAGCCCGGCTTCAGTTTGTGCAGGCTTCATGATGAGGGAAAAGAAGTCCTGCAGCACAGAGTGCACGTTTTCCTGGGTTTCCTCATATAGAACAGACATTCTTCACTCTTCTGCAGGAGGGACAGGGAAAGGGAAAAGCACTTCTGCAAAGCGAAGCATTTGCTTGGGAAACAGATAACATTCAAATTAGATCCAGCAAGATTTAAACCATAGTCTGGAAATAAATATATAGCAGTTCTTCTAATTATGATCTCATGCTATTATAAAATGCCCATTTCAATTTCAAAGAGGATTTGGGAACTTGCTTTCTAATTAAAGGGCTCATTTGGCAATTGTCAAGCTTGGTTTCCCTGTAATTAAAACAACAGCAGAAAAAATGCATTTGATAAGGTATGTGGTTTCAGCTGGAAAGCCTGCCCCCCGTGCCACCAACATGCCCCATCAGGACACACATGAGATTATGAATGCATCTGGAAATGAAAAGGGATTTACCATACTGCTCACACTGCAGGTGAAGGGGATTTTTCTCAGCAAATGTAACTACGTTATCTTGAAAGTCTTTCCCTTTTTCTTCATTTGGGGTCAAATTCCCTGACCTTTAATCAAAACTATTTCCCATTGAGGGCAATGGGAGATTCGCTAAAAGAATTAGGCTTTATAAACACTGGCTTTTATAAATTTTGCTATCCAGATATGTGAGGAGGCAGGCTCTTAATGCATTCCTATAAAGTCTAAGGCCAAATTCAGCTGTCATACTAGCATAAATGGAGAGTAACATTATTAACCTCGGAAGATCTGTTCCAGATTTATACCAGTGTGATGGATTGCAGAGTGCCCTGGGGCTTGAATCATTTCATGTTCAGGTGTGTGAGGAAATCTCATTAGAAAAATCAGAGCACAGATTGGCAGCAAACACAAAAACACATATGCTGATTTGTGCTTGATGTGCTGTGAATAACGTGTGTGTGTGCATGCATGTGTCTTTATTTTTCCTTTAATGTTACAGGGAGCTGGAAAAGTTGCACTGATGAGCCTAGGGATGCATAGGCAGATGATAGAAAACTAAAACCGAGAAAGAAAGGGGTTATGGCAACTTCATACTCAGGCAGCTAATACCACATGCATCAAGAAGTGCAGGTCTGTTCCAGAAGCAGCCATGACTCACTCCTGTCACAGATCTTGTCTTTTTGCAATCTATATTTTGCAATATAAACAGCAGTATGTTAAGCTACCCATTTAGCAAGGAAGACAGGAATGGGGAGGGCTACATCTGGCCAGTGCAGCATGCTCCAAGTCTGGTTGAATCTCCCTCGCAATAAGCCATCCCTCTCCTATGATGTGGGGGACTCTTTGCATCTCCGGAGCTTTGGGGCCAGATGGGTCTGGGCAGCATCAAGTCGCAGATCCGTCTGTGAGGCGCCACCATCTCTGACAGAGGAATTTGGAGTGTGATACGGACGGGAAGACCCGCGCAGCCCGGGGTCTGGAAGGGTTAGGACTGACAGATGGCAAGGCAAGAGCGGCATAAACCCATGGCCATTGTTGGTAGACAAACAACTCACGCGTGGTCTGCGCTTGGGCACATGTGTGGGAGCAGCACCCCTGGGGCTCGCTTGCTGCTAGCTACTGAGGGAGTTGTAGACATGCTTTGGTTAAAGTGGAGGTCTAGTTCACTCTGCCCAGCATCACCTTGTGCCGTACAATTCTGCTTTTCTTGTTGGTGGCAAGAAAACTACTGCATGTGGAGCCTGGGAAATACGCAATATACACATGCAAAAAAATGCCCCGTAGACTTGGATGTGCTTTTTGTGCATCTTGTATCTCCAGGTGTTTGTCCCACTGACCCACTGTCATTTCTCCTTGGTAATGTAAGCTGATCACTGAGGTCCTGCACCAGTAAGGCAGAGCTACTTGCACAGAATCCTGCCAGGTTCAGCAAATAGTCAGGGGTTGCTGTAAGTCATCTTCTTCTTGCTGTATGTGTGAG
>JAUBOD010000375.1:268929-282602 GCA_032353885.1 Nothura maculosa
TCCAATGTGCCTTTGCAGAAACACAAAGAAGGATGCATTTCCAATGACCAACTTATAATAAAGTGTAAAATGAGACTCAACAGATCTGAGTAAATCTCATCTAGGAAATTCATAAGGAAAGGACAGCGCTAAATTAGGGTTTTAGTGCTGAGTTTTTCTTAAGGGAGGTATTAGGTGGCACTAACAGCACAATCAAATTTTCAGTAAAATTCTAGACATACAAGAGCCAATCAGGTTGAGTATTTCTAGATGAACATGACAAGGAAGCATATCCCAAACCTCACCCTCTTAGAAACACCATATTTCATCCAAGAGATTTCATCTTGCTGGTAGACCAGCAGAAGGACTTTCTGCTGGTGCTCTGCTCCATCTCCTATTTGTGGAAATTTGCTCACATGGCCTGTGCCAAGCTGAGATGGATGCACTGCAATTACTGCTCCCTTTCCATGGGAAAAATTGCATGCCCCATCTTTTAAGTGTCTGTCATGCCTTTCAAGCAAGGCAGAATTACAACTCACTAGGTGGAAAAAATAGGGAAAAAAAAAACCAAAGAAAAACACATTTCCATGCATTCTTGCATGCTGATGCATAGTATTTTAGCAAAGTAACTCATTTAGAGTACTAGGAAACAACTTATGGTGGCATGAATGCTGCTAGCAAGATGGTATGGAGATCAGGCATGCCTTGCAAGGAGAAGCACTTCCCAGAAATGAGATATCACCCAAACCTTGGTGACCAAGCACCGTATGAGTTTGTCTCATCCTTTTAGTTCTGGTTTATGTTTGCAGAGAATATTTCAATTCTGCAATTCTTCTTTAGCAATGAACTGTTGTATTTGTGCTCAGTAAACAAGGAAATAATGTGGAGCTCTGCAGTACATCAGTAACAGACGTAGCCAGCAAACTCGCATTATCTTCATCAAGTGCTCTCTTGTTTTAAGCCTTGAAAGAGCGTATTTAAACTTTTGCTGTTGACTAAAAAAGCTGTAGCTATTTTTTAATGAAAATTGAGACCCTTGTGTTCACCCAGCTCTGGGGAAAGAGCCTTGAGATTTCATATCATCCCAGCAATTTACTCAGGGCCCTTCTGGTAATGAGTGGAGGGAGACTGGCATTTCCTGAGCTTAACTCAACCCTTGTAGATCCAGCTCAGGTTTGTTGCATTAGAAAGCTTTCTGCAAGGAATGAGACAAGTTTATCTGTATCAAAACACTGTATCCGAGCACAGATCAGCTCATGACCTTATTCATGTCTTGTGGGAAAGTCACTTTCTTCATTTTAAGATGACTCAAAACCAGTCCCCTTGTTGCTATGCAAAATACAGTCAAGCTCCATTGCTCCAGTAGGGACACCCAGAGCACATGGCACAGGATGGCATCCAGGTGGATTTTTTTAAACAAGCAAAAAAGTTAAGTCATCTGATTTAGGTACTGACAAGTAGTAATAAAAGGAAAAAGATATTTTATGTCTAGAATACACACCGCTTTACGCATGTCATTTTCCGCTGCCGCTTTCTATCCAGGTAGGGTCTGATCAATAAAATTCTCGTTGATCGCATTGAATGTTAAAACAAGCCCATACACATCCCAGAAGAACTAGAAGAAAAAAGGCAGTGCTTTTTCCTGAGAAGGGATCGTTACGATATTCATGATGCATCACGATTGCTAACAAGAGTGGGGATGATTCAAAGCCCTGTACAAAACCTATGAGGTCAGCAGTGATCTCCCTACTTCAAAAACCTCTCAGAACTTTTCTGCCTCCTCTCTTGCACTGCCTTTAATCACGAAATCTTTGAACTTCTTCCTTTCATCTTAACAAAAGGACTCTGCAGTCATAGGAGGCGTGCAAGGAGAAAATTCACTTTGCACTGTACTGTTAGCTCAAGTGGTATTTACCAAGCCAATAACCTATCCCTTCCCACAGATGCTGAGCTGTTTAGAACATATGTACCATGATCTTGGGCTAGTTAAAGACTTCAACATCAACCCCATCACATTAAAGAGGTGGCTGGTAAGTATTTTAGCTTACTGATATTTGCAGTTTTTCAAATTCCAAAATCAACAAACAAAATACTAAGACATGGAATTTGCCTTACTCACATGAGTGAGCCCAGTGAAAGCAGTCAATCTATACACATGCTGAGAGTGTAAGCACTGCTGCAAGTGTTTGCATTCTTGTGGTCATAAATGACAATTTTTATCAGTTTTGCATTTGTTCGTTGAGCTTTCTGTTGCTGCAAGCAGTTTGTTTCTGGTGATAGATGGACATTTGCCTAATGTAAATGGAGATAACAAGCCAGTCAGTAAAATAATTATTAGGGCTGTTGTGTCACAAATCATGTTCTTAAAGAGCACAGAAGGAAAGAAAAAAATGCTGAGAAACTAAAACATTTTTCTGCTTGGTTTTCATTGTTGAGACTGTTGCAGAATTGCAAGACATGATGAAGATGAGATAATATCAGAAACTAAGATGTCTAAAAAAGAAGCAGTGGAGTATTTAAAAAACAATACATTTTCAGGCCTAACAGGGAATGCAAGAATGAAATTGTTAAAAAGCTGAAGAATATGTTGGCTTCCTAAGTAAAACCCATCAGTCCTAGAGGACTGCAGAATAGTAAATATATTGCTCATTATTTAAAGGATCGAGAAATAACCTGAGCAATTATAATTAGCAGCGTTGACATCTCTACCTGGCAAGTTTATTGGAACAATAACTAAAAACACCATGATGTGGAGTTCATAATATGAACAAGTTTCTTATGATGACCAAGGTGAAGAATTAGGTTTTATTAGTCTCAATTATCTGAAAGGTATGCGCAGAGCAGAGGGAGCTCTTTTATATCACTGATGTAGACTTCCAGAAAGGTCTGAACAAATTCCTTGCAGGCAGAAGGTGTCCAGAAAGCAAAACACTGAATTCATCATGCCAATATGTACATTAAGAGCAAAAAGTGCACTTGTGCTAACTGAGCACAAGTGCAGTTAGTGATTATCACTACTTGGTGTGCTGCTGCAGCCCAAAGGCTGATTGGAAACTGGCTGATTAGGCTGATTGGAAACTGGAATAAGGGATAAAATGGATGAATATTAACATGTCTCTATGCAAAACATAAGGCTTGCCTGGAATTTATGTGTTCCACTGGTTAAGCCATTTTAGAAAAATATTATGTCTATATTTAAGGAGATTTTTGAAAAAAAAAAAAGATCAAGATCTGGGAAATTTCTCCCTGAAGGAGATAGTTGAAAAGCTTCATATTGTTGACCTGGCAGAACAGAAGGGGTAGGATGAAACCCAATACAATCCAGACTAGCACAGGGCAGATCAAACAGAAAATTTCCTCCTCCTGTGTCGCAGCCTACAAGCATGGGAAACAAGCTGATGTGTCAACATGCACCAACATACCCACCCAGCCACTGGCATTACAGCAGGTGGTTTCCCCTTAGCCTGTTTCTCCAAGTCATTTTTTTACTGCTAGCATTTGAGAGTCTCCTTTGGAACAATGAGGGGAGTTTCCTATATATTTTATACACATCTTAGACATGGTGATAATTCCTTCCTCCAGCACTAGCATCACGGAAGGAAAGGTGGCTAAAAAGCCCCAAGGAGAATGCCTCAAGCTGTGACGTTTCCCCAGTCAGACAGGGGGTATCTACTTGAACTTCAGTGAGTAAGAGACAGCTGCCTCCTGCATAGACTTTCTTGCATGCTCCCACACTCCCAGCTGCAGAAATACGGCAGAAAGAGGAGGAAAGGATGACTAATGCAGCCCCCTCGCTCCAGCGCTTTGGTGCTGTGAGTCAAAGTTACCCCGGGGTGCTCTGTGCCCCCAGAACTGCATATATGTGCTGAATATATACATTACACCCAGGCAGTGCCTCTGCATGAGCAATGTGTCTACGCAGAGGCTGGGAGATATCACCCACCACCCACGAGCCTGGCTGTCAGCCATATAGTGGAATTAGTTACTCATTTTAGAATAATCTTAAGTAATTTTGAAGTCTCTGAATCTAAACGGCTTTTTCAATGACGCCCAAGTATTTGATAAGTGATGAAAGCCCATACTGAGTGTCCACGTCCACATTCAGAGCTTTGCATTTCTATATGTCACATGCCAGGTTAAAGGGTTTGGTCCTGAACCGTCCTGAGAATCATCTCAGCAAACCCCTTGGCTAGAGAAGGATTACAGAATGCCATCAGCGTCACTGATTCAAATCCAGGAATTAAGACACAGGGGTTAGGACCCATTAGGCTACCGGGTCTTCAGCAGATGAGATCCAGCAGTGCCACTGATGTGCAGGAAGAGACCTGGAAGACCATGTAGTCTGTTATAAAAGTAACTAACTGTGCTGTGCCAGCTTCACCCAGTCGCAAGGATGCACCAGAACTGCTTTAGCTTTCATTTGTAATGAAAGTGTCCAACCAGGGAGCATGAGAACACATGAAATTTCAGTCCCATGTGTCTGCATGGCTGAATCTCACCCACGCTGCCCAGGGTAGAAAATGTGCCCGGGCCCCCTACTGCATTTGTGCTCACATCTTCAGTCACTGAGAGACACATCCCAAAGCACCAGCTGAGTAATTGCAAATGCGATAACAACCATGTTTCTGCCTTGAAGATTTCCAAGCTGCAATTTGCATTCAGTGAGTGAGGGGAATGAGGATGTACTTTGTGTTCTTTACATACCCCAAAGTGGCTGTTTAGCAGCTGCACAGTGTGAAATACAAAATCAAGATGAGAGCACAGGGTCTTATTTTAGGACTGAGATGCATTTACAGCTGCAATGGGATGTTTACCCATGGCTAGCAGGTACCAGAGAAAAGCTGCTGCAAGTATTACCTGTCTGTGAGTTTACTGATTCCAAAAGTGCTCAAGACTTTGGAAAAATCAGCAGGCTGTCATGGCCTTTACATAAATAGCCCTGTGCTATTTATGGGGGAAATATGTCCCTTCTAGTGCAGTTTGGGGACACATCTGCATAGTTAAGATGTTGACAAATTCCAAATTCTTGAAAGGTAAGGCAGCTGTCCCTTATCCTTGCCCGTAAAGTGTATCAGAAAGCCCTGTGCTGTGACTTTGTATTAGCAGAGAGAAATACTGGGCTCCACAGGACTCCCAGGGGCACTGGGAAGTGCATGTATTCACAATGTTATGTAGAAAGAGCTCTGCTATCCCTGATTGCTCCCTTCCCTCTTTGGGCAGCTGTGTATTCACGACAACTACAGGAACAATCCCTTCCACAACTTCCGGCACTGCTTCTGCGTCACCCAGATGATGTACAGCATGATCTCCCTCTGCAGCCTCCAGGTACGACCCCCGGCTAGATGGCAGCCCATGGGGCACATGCTCCTTCACGGAGAGCCCCAAAAGCTCAGCCATCTGCCTTGCCAAAGAGGCCATTGACTTCTCTGCTACTGATGAGCCTTGTGGTTGCTGCCCTTGTTCAGTCCCTGGAAAGAGGAGGGCAAAAAGAGGAAAGAGGTTGGGCTGTGTGTTGGGTTTTCGCCTTTAGCTGATCACTCAGTCACCCTGTCTCAGCCCCCGGGCACCTCCTGGGCTTTCTGAGGCTGCTGTGGAGCTACCAGCAGCTCCAGCACTTTCCCAACTTGGACACAGAAGCCCTCAGCATTTTGATAGAACATTTCCAAAACCAACTAAACTTGCATTTTTCCTGTGACATATAATATTTCCACATTTTTTTCAAAACTCTGATTGCACCTGAGTGATCTAGTGCAAATAATGCATTTCTTGCAATACTATCTGCAAGATTCATGTTGGACTTGTGCATTTCCCTAAACTAGAGGCAACAGCTCTTTTCTTTGACTTGAAAATCTGTGGTTGTACCTTCATTTAATTTTATTTTTAAAAAATCTCTTATTTTCTGTAGTTAAAACCCGGTAGTTTCTGGCCTATGTCTCTTTCTTGCCAGCATGAGTATGAAGAAAAATGTTTTTGCGTAAAAGCTCTCCCTATTCAGATGCTATAACAATGTTACCTTTAATTTTTCTCACTGTTTTTATAACTGTAGTTAATACAGAATGTAATGGCAGCTAAGATATCTTCCAGTCCTAACTAAACTAATCAAGATATTCAAATGACTTTTAAGAGATCTCTATGCTTTCATACAATTTCTGCAGTAATAGCAAGTTTGAGGCAAATTGTGCCCTCTGAGCTACTGTTATTTAATGCAACAAAGACTATATCTCAGTCATTTTTTTGCTGGAAAGGAAGCAGAAATCTCTTTCTCGATTCAACTAAATTGAACTACGGAAACATATTTCATTTTGCTCAGATTTGCGTCTCGCTGAAATGTAAATTTGGGCGCTTTTTTCTTCATTTCATTTGTGGGGACAGAGGAAGTTAAAATTGCAAGACTGCATTAACACTTTGTACTTTGCAGGAGAAATTTTCCCCAACTGACATCTTGATTCTCATGACCGCTGCAGTATGCCATGACTTGGATCACCCTGGTTATAACAATACGTAAGTCAGGCTCTTGCTTTCTATTCCCTAAAATTTATTGGGAAGGTAAAGCTTGCTGGCATTTTTGTGGATTACATTTTTCTCCTCACAGCTGGAGCTGGCCACAGCCTTTCCTCAAGGCTCCACTGCTCACTTACACATGGGCCAGGACATTTCCCTCTCATGAAGAAAATTCAGCTCTGGGTTGGGGTTGCCAGCTCCCCGCAGCTCTGTTAGGAAAATGCTCTATTAGATTTCCTCCCTATTCCTGAGAGGGGGAAAGAAAAGGAAAAAGAGGAAATGTTTTATAGGTGAGAAGGCATAGATGAGTATAGCTCCACTGACTGAAATGTAATAATCATATTAATAACGTGATTTGTCTCAACATTATTTCACTGTTATAGATTATGAAGTCTATCTTATTCTATTCGCTATAATGTGAGGAAAGTCGAAGTGTTACTCACAGTCACTTGTGTATGTGAAAGAGAGAGGGAGCGAGAGCAAATGTAAGGAATCTATAGTCATTCATTAAACAAGGGCAGAAGCCAGTTCTGATTGAGAATCCATCTGTCAGTATTCGTGGGAGCTGAAGGAAACCCAGGCTGTTCCTTCAGTGCTCATTCTGTATCATTTCAAGCAACAGAGACTTGGGGAAATAAAATATGCTGCAGGGAGAGGAGTGCCTGCAGTGATATTAAAGTAAAATTCATCTTCTCTAGAAGTCTGATTTAATACTAACAATCCTCCCCGAAACGGGGCTAATTGAATAAGTGTTCCAAGGAATGTGAATAAAAGTAAGCGGAGTGTTTCAGAGCAGCTGGTGTGTGTCTGTAGGTCTTCTCACTGTTCTCCTCATGTCAGCTATCAGATAAATGCACGGACAGAGCTCGCAGTGCGCTACAACGACATCTCCCCACTGGAGAACCATCACTGTGCCGTGGCTTTCCAGATCATAGCCCAGCCGGAATACAACATTTTCTCCAATGTGGACCAGGACCAGTTCAAACAGATAAGACAGGTATGAATGCTGGTCCCATCTGTGTCATACAAGCTCTGCTTGAGGCTACAGCATGCACAGACCTCCCTGCTGTAAAAGGCAAGTGAATCATTCTCCCCAGAGGGAAGGATTGAAAACCCTCACACTGGAAGGATTCAAAAGGGATTCTTGGATAATTTCCACAACTGCACTCCCTGGAATGTCTTGCTGAGAAATAATGAGCACATCCTGACTGTTAAAGCCTGTGACATTTTTTTGTGTAGATATTTATGTTATGGAAGGAGCCAATTAGCTCTGACTTGGAAAGGATTAAACTCTCATGACAGAAGTTTATGCTTTAAGAGAACAATATATTAATTTCAGGAGAGACTTTGAAATTGGAAAGATTTACAACAGAAGAGCACTTCTGCCATTGGAAGAGGCTGTGGTGGACTGGGAGTCATCACAGTTATCTCTGTGACAGTGAACAATATCCTAATTCCCATTACAGCATTAGGGGCCAACACTGTTCTTGCTTTCCATGCCACACCCACCTTACACATTAAATGAAATAACAGACAAAAAAAAGGATCCTATTTTGTCCCAGCCAGAGTCACTGATTCCGCCAATGCATGGGAAGCAGATATTGACCAAAAAGCACAGATCTACATGATCTTCTAGAGAAGGTACAGCATAAAGCAACAAAGATGATTAAGGGACTGGAGCACCTATCTTATGAGGAAAGACTGAGAGAGTTGGGCCTGTTTAGCCTGGAGAAGAGAAGACATTTAGCCTGTTTAGCCTGGAGAAGAGAAGAGAGGACATTTGATCAATATGTTTAAGTGCCTAAGGGGAGAATGTAAAGAGGAAGGGACTAAACTCTTCTTGGTGGTGGCCAGTGAAAGGACATGGGACAGTGGGTACAAACTGCAACACAGGCAGTTCCATCTCCATGTGAGGAGGAACTTCTTTCCTGTGAGGGTGCCAGAGCCCTGGCACAGGCTGCCCAGGGAGGCTGTGGAGTCTCCTTCTCTGGAGATCTTCCCAACCTGCCTGGATGCCGCCTGTGCCCCGTGCTCTGGGTGTCCCTGCTGGAGCAGGGGGTTGGACTAGATCATATCTAGAGGTCCCTTCCCACCTCAGCCATTCTGTGACTCTGTGTAAACTTGCAGCTTTTAATTAACCATGTATTTTCCCATCATAAATTCTGCCTGGTAGGCAGGTACCGAGCCCCTACTGCAGTGCCTGTGGCTGGGTACCTCGAAGTGCTTCATCCAAGGAGGCTGAGTACAGAGGTCATGCTCCTTTACTGATCTTTGTCCCTTCTTTGTGCTACTAGAGTCTGCTGCCAAACATATGCTGCTTTCCAGGGAACCAAGAGTAGGTTTTAGCACACAGAACGTGGATTTTAACATCTTGTGGTACAACCCCATTCCCACAGTCAGCCAGTGAGAGACTTACTTCCTCCGGAATATAACAGCAGTGCTATAAACCTAGCCAAACTCTAATATACCATGACCTCTTTATAACTCTTTCCTAGTCTACTTGGTGGTTTGAAGTCAGAAAGTTCCCCTTTCCATGTTGCTAATGTAATACATCTGTTTTGTGTGTGTGTGTGTGTGTGTATGTGCAACAGCTCCACTTCTCAGTAATGGACTTTGTACACAACATTGAGTTAATATGTGAACATGTTTTCTTTACCAGGGGATAATTACATTAATCCTGGCTACAGACATGGCAAGACATGAAGAAATACTGGACTCTTTCAAGGAAAAAATGGAAAATTTTGATTACTCTAATGAAGAACACATGACCTGCGTAAGGAGATTTGGAGGATTATCTTTTTTTTGTGCACAGGGTGATAACTTGCAGATGAATGTGCATTTGTTTAAAAAATCAAGTTTTAAGATGTATTATTATAAAAGAAGAAGCCTTTCTAACACCCTCTGCCCTACCAAAAGAATTACAAACTTGGAAGCACTTTATATAGAATAAATCTTTCTGTCTTAAAAAATCCTGGAGTGCCATAAGGAATAAAATACATTTACTCTGTCAAGATACAAATTCTTATTGTCCATTACGGTGCAGAAAGTGTGTCCAGTACAAATGTAAGTGTCTTCTGCTTCCTAATCCAATAGTTTTTGAAGTTCCTGGAAGCTTTTCCTCTGACTCCATCCAGGCGCTCACAATGAACCTTATGATCACTTGTGGTTAAATCTTAGAAGTACTTCACGTGATACATAAGCACATGTTCCACTCCAGAGTTACAGACAGGAAAACCAAGGGGGAGAGGAGATAACTGTTTTACTCAGGATCATTGAGAGAACAGAAAAGTATCCAGATCTTTTAAGATCTCTGATTTAATCCTAAAACTGCCCTTTCTGTCTGAAAGGCACAAGCTGTAGATAAGGCAAAAGGGCTGGCAATATGACTGCAGTATTAAAGTACTTATCCTCTTCCAGCTGAAGATGGTCCTGATCAAATGCTGTGACATCTCCAATGAAGTCCGCCCCATGGAAGTAGCAGAGCCCTGGGTGGACTGCTTGCTAGAGGAATATTTTATGCAGGTAAGAGTGAGGAAGAGATCTGGCTGCACTGATTGATGCTCTTTCTGCTGCCCACTTTGCTGGAAGTTGTCCTGTGAGTCTGGCAACCTGGCCCAGCTCGAGGTTGGAAAGAGTTCTTATACAAGAAGGCTGCAGAAGGCTGTCAGCTACCGAAGGCTGCTCAGAAAGCAAGGGGATTCAGCTGTCACACCTGAAAATCCTAATGCTATTGGACTGAAGCTTGTTCTCTGGAAAAGGATTGCCTTGCAATTTCATGTGATATACACTCTTTTTTTTTTTGAGCCAAAAGGATATCACAAGTGACACACAGCTGCAGGGTTTGAGAAGGACAACAGGCTGGAGATCTTAGAGATCTCTTCCACACACTGACAGGGTGTGTGTAGAGACCTCTAACAGAGGCTTCTAACGTATCAGAAGAACCTCTAGCTCGCTGCACTGACCTTTTTTTGCCTAAAATTATATTATCTGTGTGCTTTGCTGTTTTGACCATCAAGGTATGAAGCAAAAGCACTACTGTGTGCCTGCAGACCCAACAGAGCAAGGAGAAAGTCTTTACTAGGTTGTCTTTTTTGGATGCACAGTCCGTGACCTGCTTGCACATGAACCCACAAAGAAGCAGTGAGTCATGTAGTCAAGCAGGTAAAGTGCCTAACTCGTTTCAGCCAAGAGAACTATATCCATTTGTGCCAATGAGAGGTCTGAACTGTGGTTTGCACAACACGATCTAAAGCCCTGAACACATATTTGCAGCTTTCTCTTGCTGAGTCTGTAGAAATTATGAGTCCCTGGATGAGCTGGCACTAACTTTAATCATTATTAAAGAAGGTTTGTAGTTCCTGGTTGAATAACCAAGAAGAATAATTCTGTGGAGAATGGAGAAATTAAGAGCGGCAAAGAGCCATTACCACCTTTCTAAATGCTCAGGAACATTTTTCCCCACAAGACCCATGAGTTGGCAGTAGGAATCAGGTGGCCTCATTGCCCTGTAAGCCTGCAGGTGGCTGCTTTCATGTCGATATTGTGCAGATCTGTCTAGATGCTTGTTCTGAACAGTGCAGGATATATCAGCCTGAAGGAAATAGATTTCTATTCTCTTTCATCTTGAAATATACCACTGAGTATATCATTGCTTGTTGGTCTGCTCAGCACATTAGTGTCTCCTCATTGGCTTCTCATAAGTATCAACATGAGGTTAATATTTACTCATATTTGCTCTAGAGTGACCGAGAAAAATCTGAGGGGCTTCCAGTGGCACCTTTCATGGATCGTGACAAAGTGACCAAACCAACGGCACAGATCGGGTTCCTTAAATTTGTTCTCATCCCCATGTTTGAAACAGTGACAAAGGTAAGTTATCAAATGTGAGAGGTAGAACTGGGAGTGTGAAGATTTTCATTTTGTTAACAAGGGAGGCAGGAATGTATAAGTCACACCCTTCCTTTCCATCCGTTTTCAGCATGGATAAGTTAGTGAATACAAAAGGAAAAGTTAGTATTCTCTTTTTTATTTTTATTAATTTATTTATTCATTATGTCTAGCTCTTCCCAGAAGTGGAGGAGGTGATGCTCCAGCCTCTTTGGGAATCCAGGGACCGCTATGAGGAATTAAAACAGATAGACGATGCTATGAAAGAGGTAAGCTCTAAGTACCTCTTTCATAAGGCAATCCCTTTAACTTAATAAGTCAAACACAATAATTTAATACTAATTTAATTCCCAAATAGTAGGAATGTTTATAGCACAATCGTAAGCATGAGGATCACATTCTTTACACCTAAGTGCAAAAAGGAGAGCATCACAGCGTTGCTCTCTCTAGACTTCTCCTGACAAGAACAGTTTTGTTCTGTAGACAGGACACTATCTGTCACTCTATCAGTAAAATAAATTGAGAAGTGCCCTGGAGCACCAGTTGTGCTGACACTCTTTGGTATGTGGGAAATGAAGGCTCCTTCACTTGATCTCTCACTGGCTAGATGAGGGGAAGAGCATCTTCCTGCCATTGCTCCCACCTCCTCCAAAGCATTTTGGAGAGAACAGTCCTCCTCTTGGCAGCACTAA
This sequence comes from Nothura maculosa, assembly GCA_032353885.1. NCBI lineage: Eukaryota > Metazoa > Chordata > Aves > Tinamiformes > Tinamidae > Nothura > Nothura maculosa. The sequence continues at coordinate 280,989 of JAUBOD010000375.1, forward strand.
TACTGAGGCTGACTAATCAAAGTGTACAGGTTTTAAGGGCACTAGCTTATAAAGATGAAAATTGTCCAGGTGTTCTTTGATTTTCAATAGATATGTGGAGCACTCCTCAGAGGAGGGAAAAAAAGCTCAAAGGTGACAGTGAACCTTTCTGAGATCTTGTTGTTTTTCAAGCTGAGCCGAAATTTAACTTCTGGTTTGCAGAAGCTGTCAAAACAGAGCTGTTATACAGACCAATGGAGCTGTAATTGCAGTGTACAAGAGGTCTTGGGAAAATGGGGACTGCTTCAATTCAGAAATACCCTGAAACAAAGGCAGGCAGCTAACAGTCCTACAGCCTCACTCAGCGTATAATGAGAAACACTAAGTTTCAGCTTGTGACATATCACATGGCTGCCTTTTATTTCCCAGGAAATTTCGCACACACCTTGCAGGGAGAGTAGGACCGGACCTATGGCAGCAGGGGCACTGTGTGGGTCAGCAGTGCTTATTCTGCTTCTCTCTTCATTTCAGCTGCAGAAAAAGAAAAGTGAGAGCTTGACCACCTCAAGTACCGAAAAGTGAGAAGAAAAGCACTGTGAGCAAAGCGTAAGCCCCAAGGTCATTCTGTTGTTTTGAAACTATTACCTTTGCCAAGTAGACATGGGGACTACATCAGCAGCGTGTCCTCCAGAGAGCTTACCAGCCACCCTGTGCCCGTGGGTCTGCAGTCTGTTTGCATGGGCAGCGCCATGGAAGGCATCAGCAGCTCCCCTCGCTCCAGAGCACGTGGCAGGACAGCAGGACTCAAACCCTCACCAGGTCTGCCCTTCTGGGCACCACTGGGAATTAGACCCACAGTCTACAGAGGCAATGCAGAGACAATGCCAAGAAGGAGCCTCTTCTGGAAGATGAAGTCCAAAACCGAAAAACAACGTCATTCAATTCCAGATACTGCATACACGTGTCCAGCAGCATGCTAATTATAGCATAGCTTAACAGATGCTTATATTCTGACAGGGGACCTGGCATATAATTTTGTTTGCCTAGTAGGCCCTAAAGATACATTTCTCTGTATAATACTTTGAATTTTATAGTGTTCACAGTACAGCCCAATATATTGGATGCAAATATTCTTTTCTACACTAGAAGAAGTCGGAAGAAACCTTAGTGTGTTTGCAGGTTTGCTTTTTGGCTTCTGGTACAGGTAGGCTTCAAGGGATCCTTCAGCATGAGCAAAAAGAGCTCACAGCTGAGACTACCATGCAAGCATATTTACCCCTGTGTTTGCAAAAAAACCCCAAGAAAAACCTTTGAAGGTGTACAGTTTTGTTTTTTTACTTTCAAACTGATCTGCTAAATAATATATTCTTCTATAGAAATGTGTATCATACTTGTTTTCTTTTGATGTCCACATAAAAAGCTGCCTCCTTTCCCCAAGATGAACCCTCTCATAATGAACACAAGGTGAGGAGCTCTAAAGGAGTGGGGAAGGGCCTAGACTTCTTAAGAGAAGCTTTAGAAAACTCACTTCACATCAAGCTGTGCAACTTTGCTCTGGCTGAGGCCTTGCACTGTGGTGAGGCCAAAAGAAGCCTCAATTCTTGCACCCACAAGAGGCATCCCATGGCCTTGTTG
>JAUBOD010000375.1:304715-330441 GCA_032353885.1 Nothura maculosa
CTCAGCCTTCTCTTCTCCAGGCTGAACAGGCCCAGCTCTCTCAGCCTTTGCTCACAGGGCAGATGTTCCAGGCCCCGGATCATCCTCGCAGCCCTAGGAAGCACCTAGCAGTGGCTAAAGAGGATCCAAGCAGCACAAGTGCGAGGCGCCACCTCCACCCCTGCTGCCGGCAGCCATTTTCCCTCCCAAACATGGCCTCTATGGATGAGGCTTCCTCGCAGGCCGGGGCAGGTGCCTGGTGCGCCAGGCAGGAGCTCCCGGCGCTGTGGAGATGCCAAGGAAAGCGCAATGGGCAGAGCCAGGGCTGATTCACACGCAGAGCCCTCCGAAGGCGCTCGCGCTTCCAGAGCCTGCTTGGACACTCGTGCACGGAACTGCTGGGCCCGGGGGAAGCCAGGGCTTCCCGCTCCGGCAAAGAGGAATTCATCGGGGGCAGGCTGCCGGCTTCAGCAGCTCTCCCTTTCCTCTGGCCAAGGGATGGAAATTAAAGCAGTTCTCTTGGCAGGCTGTAGGTGCTGTGGAAAGAGCCGGGAAGGATGTTTATGCATTCCCGCCAGGCATTTCCCTGCGAGTCGGACGGCAAGGTTCCCTTGTTCCTGGCCCCGCTGCTCCCTAGTGAAATCACATATGTTTGAACCCAACCATTCAAACAGCCTCTCTGTGGTTTTAAAGTGAAGCAAGGCTGCCGTTTTAAACATTTATGGGTGCAGAACAGGGCAACAAAGGTTGGGCACTCTGCTGTGACCGCATCCGCGTGGAGGAAAAGCAGCACAAAATTCTGCAAAAGCTTTATATAACCTTCCAGCTCAAACCTAAATTCTGATCAAATACAATCAGCTCTCTCAGGCTCCCTGCAAGACCACAGACATGACTATGCCACCAAAACCCACAGTACCAGGTACTTCAGGCTGCAGAAAAAGCCAACACACCGACAAGGAGACCCGTTTCTCCGCTACAGGACACATGAGGCCTCAGTTGTTCTTCCATTTACTCTTACCAGTCACATATAATGGCAACATAACCACCTTGACTGCAGTAGGTTATTCTTGACACGGTGTATTTCTGTTAGGAAAATGAGAGAAAGAAAGAAAAAAAAAAGAGACAAAATATAACTTTGAGACTATTTATAGGCAGAGAATTTACATTTAATTCCCTGTCAGCCTTTTAATTTCAGCAGATGTCTTAAACTGCAGTAAGCTAAGTAATATAATTACACTAAAATTATCCTAAAATATATCTTTTGTACTAACGGAGTTTAAATTATAAAGTTTTCCACACTTCTCCCTTTGCAGCTATCCGGAGATCAAACATAGAAGTTTTAACTTGTATTTGAACTGTTTTTCACCAGCAGATAAGATACCAAAAGGAGTACACATCTACTTTAGAAACCTCTCTCCTGCAAGGCTCATGGTGAAAATACCAGCGTTAAGCCTGTCCAGCCAGAATATCACTCCAATGGCTCAGAGATTATATGGGTAAGCCCTCATATTTTGTTAAGGAGAACTGCGTAGCCCATATCCTTGCTGGGTTGTCCCAGACTTCAGTCTCTATCTGGGTGAAGCTCAACATGATCTGAAGAGCAAGGCAGGATTGTCTCAGGATGTTTTCCTCGTTCAACCAAACGACTCATAATTCATAAGAAATACCGTGTTATTTCATGAGGAATCAGGGAAATGTCTTTGCTGGAAACATCACACTACTTGAAATACACAGCAGTTGATTCGAGGCTGCTTGAGTGGGAATTAAGAACTTAGGACTGTTTTATTTATTTATTTATTAAAGTCTCTTACATATATAATATGAAATATAAGTCTGCAAAAGCAAAAGGCTGTCTCTAAAGTAAGTAAATAAGTAAGTAGCAATAACACCACCCTTCTGCACAACCAAACCTTCCTGCCAGAGGAGCTGTGGGTCATTCCCTGTAAGGCAAACACGTCATCTTGCCACTTAGGATGTGCCCTTAATGCCTCTTTCCCCGCTGGCAGCCTTCATCTCCTGCCCTACATCACTGGACTGAAGCCCTAGTTCTACAGCACAAGCAGCTGCATTTGGAAGTCACCAAAGGATTTTACCCCGTGGGACAGCAGCTGATGCACAGCATGGCCAGGGGACTCCTGGAATTCTGCAATCAACCAAGCTAGGAAAGCAAAACAAGCTGTGCAGCTCCCAAATGGCCAAGATAGTAACTTTAATCCGAGAAATTAATGCTCCATCCACAGTAGGACCACAAGAAGATGAACCAAGTGCACGAAAGTCCATTAAGAGTATCAATATAGCCAAAAAAACACCCAAGTTACATGGTGCAGCAAGAGAAGAAAGGAACTTGTTGTGTGATACAGTTTTATTTGGAGGAGGAGGAGGGAAGCCAGAACAAGAGCCCACAAACCACCTAGCAGTGGGCAACTGGATCCTTTCTTGGACAGAAGATTTTCTGAAGGCCACTGCCAAACCAAAGACACGTTTAAGAGCTCTTTGGAACAGCTGGGGCTGCTCTGCAGAAATCAAGTGCTACTCCAGAGCTGGCAGGGGGACCCAGGCCTCCTGCATAACATGAGCATAGAAAGGCGTTATAGTTTGAAATACAGGACAGCATGAGGTAGAGGGGGTTGAATCAGCAAGAGCCGCTGCAGCGAACACATCTGATACTGATTGCCACAGGATGAATCCCTTTATGCTGCAGCTTTGGAGAAGAACGGCAGCTCCTACTGTCCAACAAGACAGTGTTCTTTGGACAGTTACGGAAATAAAAGGTGACATTAAAAAAAAAAGGGAGGGGGATTTTTGTTTCCAGTAACAAAGCTTCCCTCTGACTGTCTCCTGGCAAGCACGCAGGACGTAAAGGCAGTGATAGGAAGCACCCACCTACGTAGCTCAGAGCTTTGTCAGGCAGACAAGGGTTCTGTGAACTCAAAATATTCAGCAGCAGAAGGAGGAGGAGAAGGTCTGAACAAAGTGTTAATCACAGCCTGGCAGGGACAGGAAAACGCATCTTTTCTGCAGGCTCCTTCCCTTCTTCCACATAACACAAGGTAAGTTAATGTTCACCGCAGGGAACACACACCCCACACTAGTATCTTGATGGAAAGCCAATGAAAATAGTGAACTTAAGGAAAAGGACAAGAGAAGCCTGTGATGAACTGCAATTCACTCGATACCCTCTCTGCTGATTCAGTAGTTATGTGCCAGCGTTATCAGCCTGCCAACACTTTAAAATTAACTTTGATGTCATCTGTGAGAAAAAACCCTATGAAAAATTAATGTATTGAAGCACTGGGGTGGAGCAGTGCAATTCATGTTCTGGACTTTAAACAAGCTTCTGTTGTCAGGAATATCAGATGAGGTGAAAGCTCTGAAAGGGAAAAATACTTAGGCAGCACTATATGGAATTAGAGAAATACTCCTTCTCTAGTGGGAAAACGAATGGGAGATCTGCAAGCCTTCTGCTGAAGCCAACACTGTGGTGCTCTGGAACACTCTGCATTTCCCAAAACAGACATATTTTGCTTGGCAGACGATGAAAATAAACCCACATTTACATGCTCATATGACCTGTCATTACTAATGAAACACAGTAATAACGAAATCAAGTGCTTCAGTTCAAGCTTCAGTGCATTCAGAGTGGCAAAACAGCCAAAAAAATTCAACTTGAAGCCAAAGAAGAGCTTATATGCAAGCTGATCTCTTGCAGTGAGAATCATCAGCACCCAGCAGGCAGGTTGCAACTTATGAAGTGCTGACTGCAGGGACGTTCTGTTGTGTCCAGAATCCAGAATATAGATGGCAGGTCAGGAGGTGAGGATGATCTTGATCTTTGCTAGAGCTGCACGGCCAGGATCACTAAGTAGCACCCCTGGTCAGAGGCAGCACTAGAAGCACCAAAAAAGACAGTGCCAGAAGGAAAATACAGGCTGCTTTTGATTCTGTTGGCCATCAAGAAACTGTCTCCCAGAATTACTCTGGATAATCCTGCCCAGAACTAGTGCATTGGTTAGTAAGTATAGCATATGACACTATATTGTAATGGCCATGCAGTGGTTTAAAATCATGAGGAGCTAGTAGAAGAAAAGTATATATTGACAAGTGTGTAACAAGATGGCACCAGGTAGCACTGCCCAGTGTTAAGGGTTAAACTCATGTGTCATTTAAGGTTTAAACCTCTCTGTCACTCACCTGTCATCACTGGGACTCTGCCTCATGGATCACTGTAAAAGGCTTAAGACCTCTGAAAGCTGCCTGGGTCCTCTGTACCCTACAAGCATGATAAAAATCTAAGGGTATTAGAGGTAAATCTTATAAGGATGGTATGAACTGGTACCAAGTAGAATTGAGCAGATTCAAGGAACAGGTCAGTCTGAGGTTTCCAAAATGACCATTAAGAGACACACGGTGCATACTACATGTCAATACCTGCAAAACACTGCAGGAATAAAGTTCATTAACTCACGCTCAGTTGGTGTCTTTGCGCTTTTTGTTATGTTTACTCACAATGGGAGGAAACAAAGAGGCTATCAGAGATTTCTGAAGCAATGGAGACTACAGAGACACTCCATCAGCACAGGGTATCCCCAAGGCACATTATCAGGTGTATTAGGAGATGACCACTATTACTAAACTATGTTCTAAGAAGTTTAAAAGCATTAGGGTTGAAGCTTTTCCTTTCAAGCAGTTGCTGTTTGTTCCTCTTATGTACATAGAAAGTTACTTATTAGTCCTCAACAGTTTTATAAGGCTAGGAAGCAAAATATTTTAAACACAGACCATCCATTCTCCCAAATGAAACAGTTTACAGGAGTCCTGAAGACAGAGATTCAACATATATGAAATTATGCTGTTTGCAAACAGGTCATTAGCTGCATTTAAACACACAGATTATAAACTCTGGCTTGGGAACTCCCTGGTCCAGGGAGTTTTACTCAAATATATTCTGGTTTTTACTCAGATACAAGTGGTGTTAAAGCTGCTACTTCACTATTTTTAAATGGGTTAACTTGTAATGTGCAAAGCTAGAAAGAGCTATCTTCTGATTGAGCGATTGAGGCATTTTTGCTTTTCATAGAATCACAGAATGCTTAAGGTTGGAAGGGACCTCACAGGTCATCCAGTCCAACCCCTGCACATGCAGGGTCACCCAGAGCACGGGGCAGCATCCAGGCGGGTTTGGAAGACCTCCAAAGAAGGAGACTCCCCAGCCTCCCTGGGCAGCTTGTGCCAGTGCTCTGGCACCTTCATGGGGGCAGAAGAATGAAGAACTCCTAGCTACCACTGGGCATTTTGAGCGACGCAAGCAAGACATGAACAAATGAGGGAATTTCTCCCCTTCCCCAAACCCCAGCTCCTCTCCCGAGCCCTGGGCCTCGCAGAGGCGCTGCCCGCAGGGAAGCCCTCCTGCCAGGGAGGCAGCGAGCGCGGTGGTTCCGAGGAGGGCGCGGGCAGGAGCGGAGGCGCCGGCGCGGCCCTACCTGGTGCGCGGGGGCGGCCTGGGGCCGGCGCAGGCTGCTCAGGGCACAGCAGAACACTTCCTTGCCGCTCCTGTACTCCCACAGGCGCACGGTGCCGTCCTGGGCACACACAAGGGAATACCGGGATTACCAAGAGCGCCCCGGGCAAAGAGAGGCCACTGTCTCCCCCCCGAATAACTTCCCACTGAAACTGCTAAATAGTCATTTAGTGAAGATCTCGAAATGCAGAAAAAGCATTTTAATTAACATTTTTCCCCCCTAAATATTAAATTATTCAATCATGCTAACTTTAATTCTCCCTTTGAAGTGGAAATTGGGTAGCTGGAGGAATGGATTTCAAATCTGTCCCATACAGCACTGTAATACCTAGCATCAGTATTTTAATGGCAATTTTTTAGGGTTGCCCTTTTCCCCCCAACTCTTATTAGGATTCAAATTCTCATTTGATTTACTAACCTCCTGGAGAGAAACTAAAGACCTCTCTAGAAAAACAGAGCCATTAAGGAACTTCCTAAGACTGAAACACAGCCCTAACAAAGCACAAAAACTAACCCTAGAGATGATTAAATAGGAATTGGAGAAGAACAAGCAACAAGAGTTAAGGCAGCAGCAGCAGCACCATTTGAAACCCACAGCTCTGCTAAGCATTGACACAACCTTCACAGAAAATATTTTTTCCCCTTCTTATGCAGCTCTGGTAGTTGGAGATACGAGAATATTATTTCCTGCTTGGTCAATTCCATTTACTTAACTCTTTACACTTCTGGCCTGACTGCAGGAGTCCACCAATTAAAAAATGTATAAATATATATATATATATATAATATATATGGATATACATACATGGGAAAATCTACCTCACTCGTTCAGCTGCCGCCCAAGGCACTGTGGAGCTCTGCACTGCAGTCTCTACACAAAATCCATTGAACATATAGTGGGGACATATAGATGAGGACACAATTCAAAAAAAGGTCTCATAGTGAAAAGCAAGTGGGAGGGGGAAGAGGGAACTGTTCTTTAATCTTAAGTGCTCTGAAGAAATCTGGGATTCAAAGGCTATAAATTCTCAAGAGGCTCATTACCATGGCAGGCTGCCATAATATTGATTTGCTTCAAAATTGTGTAAATAGTCAATTGATTTGTTTGTCCTCTGAAGCAAGAGTTATTCACGAGAAAATACTGAGGACTTTCCAATTTAACCATCCCAAAGATGTTAACAAGCAGCTAGATTTATTATGCACACTGTTACATGGCTCCTATATGGCCTAGCAATAGGATGGCTAAACACAGAAGAGAAACCCAAAAAGGGAGTGAGGATCATAAGAAAGGGAAAGCTGGAAATCAAGGAGACTTTATTCTCAGAGTCCCAGGGAGCTTTTGGGCAAGCACTAGCAGATAAGGGCTTTAAAGTCTAAATTTTTAGAAAAAAAAAATCTTTCTAGAAGAAGTTGCAATACATACCCCAGAAGCTGACAGCAGCAAATCTGGATAGTCTGGTATTACAAATATTTTGCTTACAAACCTAAAGGAAAAGTAGTCAAAATTTGAATTCTGTTACATGACACATTGGTCTTTAAACACACACAATAAGAGCATTCACCCATTTTAGGACAATCTTATAATAACTAACAAACAGATTGTCTCCATTAAGCTAGTTAAGAATAACAGAAAACATATCTACTAAACTTAGTGTTTTATTAACTTGGAGCTCAGCAACATAAAATCAAGTACACTTAGACATTTACCAAGCAGGCACTCTTACTTTTGCAAGTGAGCATAACTTTAAGGCTATTAAATACAAATAAATAAATAAAAGATCTGGTCCCTGTAATTCAAGCTGCCGTGACAAAGCAGTAATGACAGGTGCAGACAACCATAACAGATTCACCAAGCACACCATTAAATGAGGAAAATCCAGGAGCGTGAAACAAGACAGAACAAGACAGAAGGTGGAATGGCTGTCCACCCTCATTTATTTATTATTTAAATATTAAACTTATTTAAATATTGAACTTTTAAATACATTTCAGGCAGTTTACACTATGTGCCTTCCCACTGTGCAAGCACTAATGAACTCCTTTCATGGACACAACAGCCCTGTTTAAAAGCATTTTTCTGACCATCAGGTTTTGCATTCATCAGAAAGCACAGCCATTTAACACAGCAGGACCAGACACAGCTGCACAAATACGCTACAAGAATCTCTCTGACCAAGGGCTTAGATCTCCAATACGTGGAGTTGGCTGCTTTTAAACTACGCCAACTCTCCCCAGGTTAGACTACCAAACAATTTCATTAATCTTTGTCCTACAGACCTGATTAAACCCCTTGAAGGGCAGCTTGCAGTGCAGGCTGCCTAGTACCTCCAGCTCACTGCTCCTACCACAACCCTTGGCTTCCACACAGGTCGTTGGCCGCCCCAGGCTGTGTCACCCGGTGAGGGCAGATGGCCTGGGGGGCACTGCTGTCCCCAGGGAACCCCACAGCCACAAGCAGAGCTGGGCACGCTTGGCCCTGGGTGGCCAGTTCTCCGTTCATCTTATTGATACAGCTGCTTTTTTTATCTGTATTACCACAGCAGCTCCTGGCTTAAGACTCTGCACCAAGATGCTGTTTGAGTACAGACTGCTCAAAAACCAAAGACGTGTTCTTCCTAAGACTAAGGTAGGCTCTCCCCTGAACTAACACATCCCCAACCTTTGGGGTGTGTATCTCAGGTGTAGATGTTGCTTCATACAATTTTGGGAAAACAAGCACTTCATCCATCCAGTCACAATGAAAATGTGCACATTAAAAGCCTTACAACTTACTCTTTGTGTCCTAGGCAGTAGGAGACAATGTTATGAGGAGCTTTAGTCAAACTGACCCTGATCTTCTCGTCTCTGTCGGCCGTCAGGATATACCGGTCATCAGGACTCAGCGCCTGTTGGTAAGGACACACCTTTAGTGCCCAATACCTGAAACATTTCTTTTAATGGAAAAAGAAAGCAGTAAACTATCTGTTTCTCCCTACTCTGAATGGCAGCTGCAAGCATTAACCCACATGTCTCCACTTACAATAGAAGCAAAGCTTTGTGACAGTAACTTTCTTGCTCGCTAAGACAAGCAGCACTGACAGAGTCCAAGGAAAGCCACTGCACTTCAGAAGCACAGCAAAAAATCTACTGCATCTTAAAAAGAAAGAAATGTGCCATACTGAAGAGCTAAACTGACATAAAAGAACTGAAGGAATTCCCATGTGTACCCTAAGTCTGCCACGACTGCTATGTGGAGAATTTCTGAACAATCACTCTCCCAGGATAGACTACTCCTGTGTTTCCTTTCCAAACCTCTGTGTTCAGACACACTCAGCAGGAAGAAACACAGATCATCTACTTGGTCTATATGAAAGGAGATTGGAGGACCTTGGGAAGTGTGGGAGGAAGAAGAAACTCCAAAGCTGGGGCTGAGACAACAACGAAAAATCCAAACACAAGCACAAAGCAGGTCTGTACACAGACTACATGCAGGCACCAACTTACCACATCTGTTAGCAGGGACAAGTGACCCAGCTCAAGTTTTCCTTCTGCTTGGGGTTCTGTTATTGAATACGAGTAGACATCACCCGACTTGTCTGCAACCAGAACCTTATCCTCAGCAGCTGTAATAATGAGGGCAGTACATCTCCTGTTCACAAACCTGGAAGACAATGGTGCAGCTTCAGTAGTTTTGCATGGCAACTTCAGCAAGCCTGGACTCAGACCCACTTAAACAAAAAACCCTCCAAAGACTGTCCAAGGAGCTCTCATCATATACCATGTCCTTGAAATGGCAGCAACGGTTGCTATGCCAAGGGAAGGTAGATGGGAGAGGGAGGAGAACTTGATCCTATTAAAATAATATACAAGATAATTGTAAACATCTGGGGGATGGGAGAAAGACGACGACAGCATTAAAAATACACGTCCATATTTTCCATAGGTATTTTCCGAATGGAGCATTTAACTAGGCAGCTGGCCAGTTTTCTTAACAAGGCCTGGTGGACTTCCTTGCAATATCCATTACAAAAATACAAGCTAAACACACCAGAAAGGCAGGCAAGGTGGGAATTCTCCCAAGAAAAAGTCTTCTGCGATGATACAATGTAAAAAACTCTCTTAAAATCATTTCTCCAACCCTACTTTGTACTGCAAAAAGCAAGTCCTTTAAGGGCCCCAAGAACTCTCCCTCCTCGCATTCTTTTGCACTTTAACAGTGTCAGAGTCTTGGTGTCTCTCGTTCATATAAAACCCTGAACTCGGTCTTCCTTGTTGTATCTTACACTATCTTATCTGGCTGTATCTCACAGTTATGGTTGCTGGTGGAGCAGATAATGGTTTTCTCATGACTTTTCAGGTAAGCATATGGACCCTGTGTCAGAAAACAAGTCTTAAAACAGGTTTAATCATTTATTATAGCGAAAGCTTCTGCATAGTGACAGCTATTGTTATGACTGTTACTGTTTTAGTTTTATTACACTGCTTTTCCAAAACCTTTCACGTCTGTTTATATAGGACTGTAGATACCAGAGTTCATAAAGAAACGCACCTTTCTATTCACCTGTTACTGAAATTCAGCGACTGACCTTTGAAGGTGAAAGAAGAGACATATTGCTCTTCATATAGACAAACAAATTGAAATTCAAGTGCTTTTTCGTGACTGAGAAGAGATTGTCACAACAAGGCATGGATGCCAATTAAGGTGTCATAGACTCAGAAGAGCTTTGAAAGAGGCATTCTCCCAACAAAAAAATATTCATACTTCAGGTTGGGGTGCACTGCCTTGGCTCATATGCACATTCTGAGGTTATCTTCCTCTGAAAGGAACTTATTGCAAAAGCCAGCACTGCTTGAAAACCTCAACAATCTGCCACAAAACACTGCAATTAAGTTACACAGCTACACTCAGGCATTTCTTTTGCAATGCAATGACCATTTCATCTGTATTCCTATTTTTCTAACAAGAAGCAGTGACATTGCCATAAAAATCAAACTGTAGTCCTACACGACCTTTTAGCAGAAAACTAAAAGGCTAAACAATTAACCAAGGACATCTTACAGTCACAGAGATCAGTTTCCACTGGAAAAAGTGGAAATCACTTCTGGAAAAAAAAAAAAAAAAAAGAAAAAGAAAAACAGTGGTCAGAGACTTATTTTACCTTTCTGTCTAAGTCATTAGTACAGCAAAAAGGTGGCCATGTATCTCACAACTGAGAAAAAGAAACTACTGACACAAAACCACCCGGGAGTTCAGTTAAAGAGGAGTATTTAAAATTACATGACTTTTTTTTTTAATATAGTAGCAAAGAGCGGCCTGCTTTTTTGGCTCATTGGGCTTTACAGATATCAAAAAAGAAAAAAAAAGAAAACAAAACCAAAGAAGATAAAAACTCTCAAAAGTTAAGCTGAGTAGAATTCATCTTTTCTGAGGTTTTTTTTAGTGCTTACAACATTGATTAACCCACCCAAAGTCCATTAGACCTACCGAGCACCCACTCCTGCAAACTCAGTCAAGCTGACAGAGACTGCCAATGACTGCTATCAGAGCAGAAATCTCACTCACATCCTGAGTTACTTCCTCAGAAGGTCCTTCCTAGTCTTTTTTTTTTTTTTTTAAAAAAAAAATAGACAATTGTCACAAGCAACAATGAAAAACTTGTAAATGAAGGACCTCTGGTGGACAGCTACAGCCTGTTTTCTCAGGAGGAGAGAAGGAAAAAAACTGACAGTATCTCTAAAGATATGTTTTTAAGACAGATTCACAAGTGCCCTGAAATATCCTAATTTGCAAATCTGTTAGAGATAACTGAATTGGACAATGTGCTCACTAAACACTTAAGTTCAGCTCTTAAAGATCCAGCCTTAACATCTACGAGGAACATATAAAGATTCAGTTCTTAAAGATGGAAACAACTAACTTTTGGAATAAGCCGAGAGATTTCTTTGCCAAAGACAGAAAGGTCTGCACTCCCAGGCTTAGTGTGTGACATACGACACAACTTCTGGACAGATACCTTTGAAATCCCCAAAACATTAGATTTGTTTGAACAAATACACAAAAAAAACCCGCCACAACAATAACAAATGGCTGCCTTTCAAGAACTCCTATTTTATAAGCTTAAGTTACCAGTCACAGATCCATAATGAAACCTGCTTTCTTACCTGACACTAACACATTCCCACGAAGGCTTGGTATGGAACAGAATCAGCCGTTTGTTGTCATCTGTCAAGGCAAAATAATTTCCTGATAAGGAGAAGGCAAATGCTAAGATGTCATCACTTCCTTTATCTGCTGACTGTCCATCCTGCCTATTACAGAGAAGAGAAAAAACACAGGTTCACAGGCTGAAGTAGAGTTACAGAAATCCCTAGGAAGCCTCTAATCCCAATCTCTCCTCCCATTACAGCAGGTTGCTCAGGTCTTGGTCAGATAAATTTCAGATTTCACCAAGGACAGAGATTTGGGATAAACATTCGGGCACTGTTATTGGACCTCAAGATTTGGGGCACTGTTGCCACTCTTTCAAGATGAAACTTCCTCAAGTTTGGTACCATTCTTGAATCCCAAACTATATCAACTCAGTTTGAAGGCAATTATTAGCTGATGTCTCAGACAACATAGTCTCACTATACAAGTTTATACTATAAATAGAAGCTGCTATAAATAAGATAAATTGTCTGTTTGAACTTAAAAGGCTAGAATCTGAATACCCCAGACTAAACTCAGAGCCTTCTTTTTAAGGCATGGCTCCACCTTAGAGTGGAGCACAGTGCCACAACATTGTGGCACAAGTGACTACATTGGACCCACAAGCCCCATGCAAGGACTGGTCCTGCAGCCAAAACAGTCGGATACAGGACTCTGCTGCTCTCCAGTTGAGCACATCCTGCTGTCCAGACTGCATGGTTTAGTACCCAAGGTCTTCCACACCACGTCTTACCTCACAGGCAAGATTGGTGACAATGAAGAATTCATGCAAAGCTGAAAGGCTACGGCTAATTACAGGGTTGTTTGTTTGTGTCATTGTTGCTCTGTTTTGTAACAGTTCCAGCTTTTTTAGCTATTTAATAATTTTATAGCTGAGGGGCAATATTTAGATTTCTTTGCTCTCCCATGGTGGGAAAGAAAAAGGACCAGACAAGAGGCAGCTGACAATAAAGCTTAGGCCTGCATCACTACCTGCTTAAACAAGTACTAGGGTTTATGTTTGTACCGAACAAATTCAGTGGAAAACAGCAGGATTGCCTACAAGGAAAGCAATTCCCAGTGACTAGGATTGGTTCAGTTTTAGAAATCTTGTGATTTAGAGAATAGTTCTGAAGAAAAACTTGTACATAGAGAATCTATAGTGGTCTGTCTCGAGTGACTTAAGATTAAAAGAGAAGAAAAAGTTGTTATGATCAAGAAACCATACAGAAATCCAATCATAGTACTGATGTCCCAAAAACAAAACAAAAACTCTTACAATAATCCTACTAAGAAGCTGAAAATAATGCATATTTTTACATGAAAACATACAGGTCCTTCAAGGTTAGGAAAAAAACCACTTGGCCATCACTTTTCAAGCCGTCATTCCAAACCTTTCTTTTATTTTCTTCACTGACACACAGCCTCAGGAGGGGACACAGCCTCTAGGGAAGCAGCAGCTTGTCTATGGATGTTCTCTCACCCTTTATTCCCTACAGGCTTCTTCTCTGCATTGATGCAATCATACAGGAACAGACCATCATCACTGTGAACAAAACAGAAAAAAAGAGAAAAACCTAAAAACATTGGAACTAGAAGAGCCATTAATGTAACCAAAGTAAGTGCCAACTCTTTTGTGATGCACTATTACCACACATAGAGCAACTGACCCCTGTGAGAACCACCCCGGACAACAGGGCCCTTAAACTGCTACAGAATCAGTAAAAGTTGAAAACCTGTTACCAACAGAAACCATCATCTGTTAGCAAAATATTCACCTTCTTTCCAGCATACTCTGGACACATTTTACTTCTGTCAGAACATACTCAAGTGTGTTCTGACTGAACATACGAACATGAAATCAAATAGCATTATTTTATTCCAGTCAGGTTCCTCAAGGTGGCAAACTCATTGAGGATTTACAGAGTCTGGCATTTACTGACCTCTCGGACCAGTAACACTGACGGGATGCCTGCACAGCAGCGCCCAAACCTGCTAAGGGGTTGGGGACAGCTCTACTGTGTGCAGCCATGAACATGCACAGAGGTGTGTGTGGTCACCGCCGGCTCGACACCCACACAGAGCCCCTGGGATGGGTTATGGGTGGAAAACGCCCCCAGGGCCGCTCCCTAGGGCCGCTCCCCAGGGCCGCTCGGTGCCGGTGCCCGCAGCGCGGCCCTGCCCGCCCGCCCCCGCGCTCCGCACTGACCCGGGCTCCCCGCGGCGCGCGGCCAGCAGCCCCGGGCACGCGGCGTGGGGCCCTGCACGGGGACGCACCAGGGGCCCGCGGGGAGCGGGCGCCGCGGGGGCAGCGAAGGGGCCCCCAAAGGGTGCGGGGATGGGGGGGCTGATGTGCTGCCCCCCCCCCAATGCCTCTTTATTTGGCCTCTGCCAACGTGACACGTGGGGACCGGATGTGCCGGGAGGTGGCCGGGAAAGTGGCACGGGAGGGGGCAGGGAACTGCGGGAAGGGGGGAGGATCCTGGGGGGGCAGGAGGGATCCCTGGGGGGGGGAGGAAGGATACCTGGGAGGGGCAGGGGGAGCCTTCTGTGGGGGGGTCAGGAGGAGCACACGGGTGAGGGACGTGGGCCAGGGACACCATGGGGAGCATCTCGGGACAGCCACAACCAGCATCCCAGGGTCATTGCATCCTAGGACCACCATGGAGAGCATCCCAGGAGCACCCCAGCCAGCATCCCAGGGTCCCTGCATCCTAGAACCACCATGGGGAGCATCCCAGGACCCCCAGGAGGAGCATCCCGGCACAGGCCAGGGCTGAGCCCTTTCACCAGGAGCTCAAACATCCAGGCGAGAAGAAAGTCCGCACTCCGGGGAGTCTTTAACATTCATTTCTTTATTAAAGCATGATACACAGGTAGATTGGGAAGAAAAAAATAAAATCCAAGCACGCAACAATATGGTTTATGGTGGACACAGGATGGCTCAAACTAAAGCAAGCGGCACACGGGCCCGTTGGGGAGAGACCCCCAGGAACAGCACAGGCTGCAGGAAGCTGCAGTGCACTGCAATGCTCAAAATAATAGAAATAACAAAAATGAACTCCAAAGGAGGCTTGGCACTACTTCATTCATTACTATTCACCACTAATTCGTAAAGACTAAGCTCAGCTCAGCAGCGATGCCATCAGGCCGGGCTGCAGAGCACAGACCCCAGTGCTAACACTAGTGCTAGCCCTAAGCCCAAGCCTAGCCCAAGCCCTCGGTACCTGCACACGCACACGCAGCCTCGCAAATAAATTACAAACTGCCCCAGTCGCTAGCATCAAATATACAGAACACTCCTTGCAGCTGGGGGGATCAGGCACTTTTTTTGGAAGCTTTTTTTTTTAAAAAAGCTTTTTTTAAAATAAACTCTTGCTGTAGAAGCACCAGCATTTTTTTTTCTGTTTTGTTTTTTATTTATTTTCTTTCTTTTGAGGCCGGGGAGAACAGACAATGTCCTCCCTTTCAAACACATAAGCCCCCCGCTCCCAGACTATTTACACGCTGGCCCTGGGGGCGGCACCGCTAAGTTAATGCACCCCCAGGGAAAGGCCTGGAGGTTTTGGGGGGGAGGAGGTTGCACCCACAAAGTCAATCCAAGCAGCAGCAGCAGCCCTGGGTTCCCACCAAGCTCCTGAGCCCCAGGCAAGCAGTGGAGAAAGGGGTGGAAAAAGAGAGTGGCCCTTGGAAAAGGTCCCGGCCACGCGGAGCCCATCGGGCCCGTTAGCACCAAGAGTTCGTCGGGGTCTTGGGAAGTGGAGGGAAGAGGAGGAGATGGAGCCCCCCACTTCATCGCCCTCCTCTTTGGTGCCCCCCTTCGCTGCCCTTCTCCTCCTGGTTGTCCCAGGAGAGGACAGGACGAGGCACCAAAAAGAGGGAAAGAAGAGAAACCAAAAAAAAATTGAGAAAAAAAATACTCCTATTTTAAAATACTCCTATTTAAAAATACTCCTGTTTAAAAATACTCCTATTTAAAAATGCTCCCATTTAAAAATGCTCCCATTTAAAAATACTCCTATTTAAAAATGCTCCTATTGCGGGGCGGGAAGCGGGTGCTCCCGGCGGGCCGGAGCGACCCCGTTCCCCGCCTTAGCTGGGCATCTGCACCTCGTCGTACACGTCCTTGCCCTCCACCTCGTCCAGGGCCACGGCGGCGCTGTCGGCGTCCAGCTGCGGGCACAGAGGGCACCGTTATGGGGGGGTCCGGGCTGGGGGGCTCGCGCGGCGCCGCGGGGCTACGTACGCATTGGAGCTCAACGTCCTCGAAGATCCTGGGCAGCAGGAGGCGGCGCAGCGGCACCGTGAGGATGAGGATGAAGGGCAAGGCCAGCGAGGCCTTGGTAGACTTCACGGCCCACAGCACAGCCAGGGTGATGATCTGGGTGAGGGTGAAGAGGTGCATGCGCCAGGTCTTCACCTGAGGGAGGAGAAGCCAAGTGGATCAGGAAGCTCCGGAGGTTTGCGGAGAGCATCCCGTGGTGATCCGTCCTGGAATACCCCCTGCTCCATGGCCCGTCCCCCTTGACTAGGACCAGGCACTCACCCTTTTCACATAGAGCTCATCAGGGTGATACTTGGGTGGCTTGATCATGAGCAGGATGCGGTCAAAGAGCTGGATGCCAAAGAGCGAGGTGACGCCCATGTAGAGGAAGATGCCGAAGAGCACGGCCAGCGGGATGTACTTCAGGATGGGCTCCATGAGGATGGAGACGCCTGCGATGGACAAGAGCAGCTCAGGGAACTACAGCGGGGTTGGGGCCAGCTGGGGGACACTAGGGACCTCTTCGCGCACGGAGAGGCTCACCGATGAGCACGGCCACCAGCAAGCCGCTGATGCGCTGCTCCTTGACCTCCAGGATCTGGGCCTTGTCTCCGGGGGACGAGGCCTTGCTCATGACGGTGAGCGCGTTGGCGTGGGTGATGGTGCGCACGGTGGTGGCGCTGAGCCAGGGCATGCCGAAGAGCGCCGCCACGCCGCCCATGCCCACGATGAGCAGCAGGTCCAGGTGGAAGCCCGAGCCCTTCACCAGCTTCCGCTCTGGCTTGCTGACGATGAGGCTGGGGGACACCAGGCATCACGGATGGAGGCCCTTCGTCCCCAATGCTTCTCCTTGCGCCTGTCCCAATCCCCACCACGTGCTGCAGCCCCCTCCCCACAGCCCCTTACGTTGTGATCTGCGTCTCAAGGAAGATGAGGATGAAGACCAAGAGGGCCGGCACCACGGAGGCGAACATCATCCAGATAGGGAAGGTCTGATCGCGGCCCAAGGGGTGGATGAACCAGCCACGGGCGCCCGCATTGGTGACCTCAAGGCCTTTGGGCACCTTCAGTTTCTGTATAGAAGGAGAAGGAGGGCGGTGAGGGGCTGCAATGGGGGCACGAGGCCGATTGGGGGGTCCCAGCGCTCAGGCACGCCCAGAGGTACCTGTGTGTACGTGTCCTGGATCAAGAAGTCAACGAGCGCCATGATGAAGATGGAAATGGGCACCCCGAAGTCTCCAATCAAGCGCCGGACCTGTCGGGAGAACCGGGATCACCAGAGCTCTCCGAGGACCGCCGGGATGGCACACGGCAAGCTGGCAAGTTCTCAGCCCCCCTGCCAAGGCCACGGCGCGCACCTTGCCGGGCAGGAACGAGCTGTTCTTGAACTTGCGGAGGAAGAGCGCCAGGAAGAAGGTGCCGGCCATGAGCACCAGGGAGAGCAACGCCGTGTTGGGCTCCCCAATGGGGACGGCCGCGGGGCTCAGCGTGGGCGTCACGTTGTGGTGACGCTGCAGCGGGTGCATCCTGAAGATCTGCGCGGGGATGGAGAGGCGGCTCAGGAGCCGGGCGGGACGGAGCGCCGGCCCCCGCGCCCCTCCGGCCCCGGCCCCGCACCGTGACGAGCTTGTCGAAGGTCTCGTAGATGAAGATGAGGGAGATGAGGAAGGAGAAGATCTCCTGGGTGTAGCGGGAGAGGTAGCGCACCAGGATGCTGCCCTCGCAGGCCACCACCACCAGCACGAGCAGGATGAGCCAGAAGCCCACCCAGACGCGGCCCACGATGTAATCCAGGCCGTTGCTATTGCAGAACTGTCCCAAGGAGAGGACACGGCCCCGTCACCACCAGCCCTGGCCGCAACACACCCTGGGTGCCCCGCGAGGGCCCCGTGTCTGCACCGCAGGGCTGAGGGACGGTGACAGGGACATCCCAGGGGTGCCAGCACCCGTGGGGCGGCACCCACAGGCTGCCATGCAGGTGGCACCGCTCAAGCGGCATCTCCCATGGAGCATCTCCCTGGGACATCACCCAGGGGTCAGACCCCCGGTAGGGAGCGCCAGCCCCTCGCGGCGGCCCGGGGACACCCATGGGCGCAGGCCAGCACCCACCGTGAAGAAGGACTCCTCGAAGACCAGCAGGGGCCCCGAGAAGCCCACGACGAGCAGGGGCTGGGCGCTGAACAGGCTGAACAGGACGCACTGCACGCACGTGGCGATGAGCAGCTCCGACACCCCCATCATGCCCTGGGTCTTCTCACCTGCGGAGCAGTGCTGTGGGTGAGCGCGGACCCCCCGTCCATCCCCGCACCCCATGGCACCCATGGGTGCTGACGCTGCAGGAGAAGCAGCAGCACCCAGCAGCACCCCTGGGATGGTGGAGCGAGATGATGCTCCAGGGGGTGCTCCTCTCCCTCCATGCCCCATCCCGAGATCCTCCCCATCGTCCCCGGATGGCCCCAGCCGGTCCCCTCCATTACTCAGCAGGCCTCCGAAGGTGATAGCTGGTGTCAGGGCGGCAAAGTAGATGAAGATGGTGGCGGCCAAGCACTGCGGGTTCAGGGCGTCCGTGATGTCGCTGAGATACTTGGGGTAGCGGCGGCGGATGTCCTGCACCAGCCCCCCGAACGGCCGCCCCGTCCGCTTCAGGGGGTCGTCGTCGTCCTCGGCCACCGGTGCAGCCGGTGCCAGCGGCGGCTTGAACCCTGCAGGGACGAGTAGGTGACAATGTGGAGCCCCCAGGCCGCCACGGAGCGGGGCCAGCTCCAGGGCTGGGATGTCCCCATGCCGTACCCGGGTCCAAGGGGGGGCCGCTGGCGGGCGGCGGCTGCGGGCGCTGGTAGCGGCGCCGCAGCAGCTCCCGCCGCAGCGGCAGCAGCCCCTGCAGCTGCTCCGCGTCCTGCGTCTCGGTGGGCAGCAGCACCACGCTGGCCTCCAGGAAGGAGTCCACGGCACGCAGCAGCTCCTGGCGGCTCTTGGCCACGTAGGCTTCGTGGCGGAACACCTGCCGCGGCGGGACACGGGGTGTGGGGACACGGGGACACAGGGATTTGGGGGACACAGGGATGTGTGGTCATGATTTGCGGGGACATGGAACGTGGGGACATGGGGACATAGGGGGACATGGAGCATAGGGGGACATGGGGCATGGGAACATGGGGATTTGGGGTGTGGGACAACAGGGATGTGGGGTGTGGAGATATGTGGATGTGGGGCGTGGGACCGCAGGGATGTGGAGCGTGGGGACATGGGGACACAGGGATTTGGGGGACACAGGGGTGCAGGCACATGTGGCCATGAGGCATGGGGACATGGAACATGGGGACACAGGGATGCAGGAATGTGGGGATACAGGGACGTAGAGGCGTGGGGACATGGAACCATGGGGATAGGGGTCAAAGGGACATGGAACCACAGGAGATGAGGATGTGGTGACAAGGATAAAGGAGCATAGGGGCATGGTGATGGGCACATGGCAACAGGGGCACATGCAACCACATGGACAAGGAGCAAAGGAGATGTGTGGACACGGGATAAAGGAGCACAGGGACATGGGGACAGGGCTGCCCAGGGTCTCGGGGACCAGGGGCTAGTGGGGCAGGGGATGCGGCACCATACGGGCATGGGGAGCGGAGGGGCGCGCGGGAGCCCTACCCGGTCGGACATCATGGTGGCCACGGCGTGGCCGATCTCGCCGTAGTTCACGTGGTGGCTCTCGGGGCCCAGCAGCACGACGAGGAAGCGCACGGGCAGCGGCACGGCCAGCACCGCGTCCAGCACCGCCGCCTCCTTCAGGCGCACGAAGGCCAGCACCGGCTGCTCCAGCGCGGACACCGAGCCTGGCGGGACCACGGGGCCGTGCGGGACGGGACAGGGTCACCGGGGCACGGGACGCGGGCACGGACACATGGGGACGCAGGGACGTCAGGGCCAGAGGGATGGGGGTGTGGGGATGCAGTAGCACAGAGGCACGAGGACACAGGGATGCAGGGACTTGGGGATGTGGGGAAAGGGGGAGCAGACATGAGGGACGTGAGGACACAGGGGCACAAGGACAGGAGCAGGCGGAGCCATGCGGGCACATGAGGATGGAGAGTCATGGAGACACTGGCCCAGGGCATAGGGACACAGGGAACGGGTCACCGGAGGGGACCAGGAGCAGAAGCAGCAGCGCGGAGGGCTGGGAGGAGACAGGGGGAAAAAGAGAGTGGAAAAGGCAAGAAGAGAGGCAGCGAGTGAGCAAGCAGCAGCAGGGGCACAAGCCAAAGCGCTGCCCCGCGCACCCACGCCAAGCCCCGCACTCACCCACGAGCACCAGCGAGGCCTCGGCGTCCTTGGGGACCTTGCTGGGGAGCAGGGGCTCGGCCGGGCCGTGCTGCAAGGCGGGGAGGCTGCTGAGATGTGCATGCGCACCCCGCACCTCCACGTCTGCCCAGCAGCATGCAGTGCATGCATGTGACGGGCAAAGGTGCATGTGTGTGCATGACATTGAGGGGGTGCACGTGGGCGTGTGATGTGTAAGGGTCCATGCACGTGTGTGACATGCCAGGGGTGCACGCATGTGTGTTGTGCAAGAGTGCATGCATGCACACAACGGTGTTTGTGTGTGCATGCATGCCTATGCCCAAGAGTGCATGCCTGTGGCAGGCAAGGGCACACGTGCATGCATACATCACACAGCAGTGCAATGGCGCATGCACGTGCATGCACATGACAGCGCAAAGTTGCACGTCCATGCATGTGCATGGTGGTGCAAGCATGCATGTGCATGCACAGGGCGCTGCAGCAGCATGTACACATGTTCACACTTACAGATACATGCACGCACACAGCTGAGCACCGTGCACACCTGCACCCACTGCAATGGGAACCCCCCCCATCCCGCACCCTCCTCGCCCCTGTGCCCACCGCCAGCAGGGACATCTCCATGGGCAGCTGCTCCCGCGGCACCTTCTCCGGCTCCTCTTTCTTCAGGGCACGCATGGGCTCGGCCTTGCTGGGGTGCCTGCACACAGAGGGACACGGCGGTGAGCCGAGCACGGCCACGGCGCAGCGGGTCCCCGCGGACACCCCGGCACGGGGCCCTACTTGTGCTGCAGCAGCAGGGTCTGCAGGACGGCCTTGCGGTCCTTGGCCTTCACCTGCCCCTCTTTGACCATCTGCTCGACCAGCGAGGAGGCGACGTCCTCCAGCGACGTGGCCACCACGTCCAGGAGCACGGTGCCTGCGGGGACAGCATCTGTGAGCGCAGGGCCGGTGCTGCCGGCCGCCCCGCGCCCGCCACGCTGCCCCACCTGTGCCCAGCGCCCGGCTGATGTCCTGCAAGCTGCGGCAGGTCAGGAAGGGCGCGGGGCCCCCCTCCTGGGCGTCCTCATCCAGCCAGAGCCAGCGGCCGGCCTCCATCCAGCACTTCTCCGTCGGGCGCAGCTCGTGCAGCTCCACGTAGCCCTGTGGCCGGAGGCGCCGCTGTCACCGTGCAGGGGCACGCGGCCTCCTCCGGCGTCACCGGGGCCCCCGGTGCCCCCGCAGCACCCACCTCATGGGTGTCCCGCTGGGACACGGGCCGCCTGCTCCCCGCCGCCTCCAGGTCCACATCGGTCTCTGACGGAGCTGCAAGGAGTGACAGCCCCATTAGTTGGCCCGTGGCCAGCCCATGTGTCCCCCGCGTGCCAGCCCTCTCCCAGACCCTGTTGGGCAATGCTGGATGTGTCACCCCCATCCCTATCCCCATTGGGGGTTGTTGGATC
Source organism: Nothura maculosa (assembly GCA_032353885.1). Classification (NCBI taxonomy): domain Eukaryota; kingdom Metazoa; phylum Chordata; class Aves; order Tinamiformes; family Tinamidae; genus Nothura; species Nothura maculosa. The sequence goes on from JAUBOD010000375.1 coordinate 326,387, forward strand.
CATTTCCCCATCCCAGCCCCATTGGGTTTGCTGGATGTGTTCTCCGTACTTTGTCCCCATCCCAAACCCAGTTGAGGTGGCTGGACCTGTCCCCAACCTCTAACTTCTATCCCAGACCTGGCTGGGGTGGCTGGACACGTTCCCCCATCTGTTGTCCCCAACCCAGACCCCATTGGGGGTGCTGGACGTGTCCCCGACCTCTGTCACCAACACTGCTGCCCCGCTCGGGGCTGTGGGACGTGTCCTCCCTCCATCACCCCCTTCCTCCATCATCACCTCCATCACCCCCTTCCCAGGTGCTGGGCACTGCCAAGGGCCAGGACTCTGTCCCCGCGGTCCCCAAGCCGGGCAGCAGCCCCACATGGGGCCATCGCCAACCACGGTGCTGCCCACAGCACCTAGCGCCCGCGCAGTGCCAGCTCGACCTCCCCACCGTCCCCTTGTGCCTCCAGTCACCGCGGTGCCCAGCGCTGTGCCCAGCGCTGCCTACCTGCGTCCCCCCCGTGCGCTCCCCACCGCCCCTGTGCGCGGCCGCCCTATAAAGCCGCGCGGGGCCGAGGCCCCCGCCTCGCGTGCCCCGTAAATGCCAAAGCGCTTTGTCTTTGCTGACTGTAAACATGGGCGCGCGGCCGCCCCGGCGGACGGGTGCCAAGGGGACGGATGACCCTGGCATGGGGCATCTGGGGACCAATGTGTCCCCTGGGTGCACAAGGTGCTCCCCATTCCATGCATGGTCCCAAGCCGTGCCCAAGTAGCCACAGGGCTCCTTTGTAGAGCCAAGACAGTGCAGGGTCCCCCTGCAAACTGCCCCCTGAACCGGTGCCGAGGCCTCATGCGCCACATCCCGACCGGACCCGGCCCGGAGCCGCCCGGTGCCGGCTGCTGCCTGCCGCCGTTCAGCCCCGAGTGGTTCTTGTCCTCACCCCAAACAAAGACTTTATTTAGCGTCAATCAGCAGGCGATCACGGGCAAGTGGCAGCGGTCACTGGCGGCGGGCGCGCCGGCAGCCCCGACGCCGGGGTGATGGGCACGCCAGGGCAGCCCAGACGGGCGCCGCGCAGCCAAGAACCCCCTGGGGCTCCATATGTGCCCCCTTCTAACGCCTGTAGCAAAGGGGGCAGGAGGGAGGGTCACTCACTTTGCCCCGCGAGACGGCGGTGGCTCCCCCGGCCCGGGGGCTCCCCGGCAGCCCAATGGCTCCCGTCCAGGTCATAGGATCCCCGGTGGCTGGGCAAATACCGGCTGAAAGACACACGGCGGTGGTGGCGGCGGTGGCCCCGTGGCCGCAGGGACGGGGCGTCCCTGCGTGGGGCACCGCGGGCGGGGGCGGCGGGACTCACCGCAGGGGCGCCAGCTCCTTGGCTCTCGCCCTCCACAGGGGCCAGGGGCTCCCGGTGCCGCTGCCAGCGGCCCCTGCACGAAAGGCTGCGGCGTTACCGTCCCCCTGCCCAGGCTCCCGCAGGGTGCTCAGCCCCCCCGGGACATCCGCACCTTGGCATTGCGGCCGTCGGGCTCCGCTGCCTGCGGTGCCCTTCCCTGCACCGAAAGGACGGCAGAGGCTCCCGGTCGCCCCCAGCCGTCAAGCGGGAGCCGGCGGGAACCAGTGTGGAGCTGAGCCAGGATGTGGAGCCAAGCGGGCAGCACGGAGCTGGCGGGAATGAGCATGGAGCCGGCGGGAATGAGAACGGGGCCAGTGGGAATGAGCATGGAGCTGGCAGGAATGAGCATGGAGCCAGCAGGAATGAGCACGGATCCGGCAGGAATGAGAATGGGGCCAGTGGGAATGAATGCGGAGCCGTCGGGAATGAGCACGGAGCCGAGCCGGCAGCCGGCTGCTGGAGCCAGGGCACCCGATACCTGGAGGCTGGATGTGCCACTTTGGGCACTCTCTCTAAGTCAACAGAGCACAAAAGCCCTGCGGGGATGATCCCAGTGGGACCCTCTGGACACAGACGTGGCAGCATTGGGAGACTAAATGCCCACACTCACCGCTGGGAATTGTCCCCCTTCCTGGCAGAGGGAAGGACGGAGCCCGGGATCGGCTGCCGCAAAGCCGGCATTGCAGCCAGCGGTGGGAGTTGGCACCTCAACAGGCACCAGTGCAAGGGGCACCACTGCTTTTGGGTGGCGGGATGCTCCGTGTCACCCGTGCTCCATGCTGGCCGTGGCACTTTTGCATGCTGGTGCCCATACAACATCAGTGCCCATGCAACGCCGGTACCCATGCAGTGCAGGATCCTTGCAATGCCCGTGCCCATGCAACGCAGCTCTCCATGCAGCACCTTAGTCAATGCCCTGCTGGCACTCACGCAACTCTGGTGCCCGTGCAACGCTATCACCTTGCAATGCTGACACCCGTGCCATGCCGTCACCAATGCCACCAATGCCACTATGATTGCAGTGCTGGCACCCACTGAGCACAGGTCCCTGTGCAACACTGACCCCACACAACACCATTGCCCATGCAACACTGTCGCCATGCAGCGCTAGTGACCATGCAGTGCCAGCACCCATGCATGTGTGGCACCCATGCAATGCTAACACCCGTGAATATGTCACCAATGAATATCTGTCACCCATGCAATGCCAGCACCCATGCAATGCCGGTGCCCACGCAGCCCTGGTGCCCATGCACATCATGCCGATGCAATGCCAGTGCCCATGCAGTGCCGGCACCCCTGCATGCCTGGCATCCCCCCTGTCTCAGCCTCCCCAGCAGCCAGCGCAGCCACTCACTGCTCATCTCCCCCAGCGAGATGGATGAGGTCCGTATGCCAGGGTCTTCGTAGCCTTCAGGGTCCAGGTTTTTCCGCATCACCTCCTCGTAGACGTCCTGCGGGTGAGAGGAAGCTGAGGGTGGGCAGGGGGTCCCCGGCTCGTGGCCGGGGGCGCAGCGGGGGCCAGGGGGCCGGCGGAGCCTCCCTACCTGGCCTGGCCCCTCCATGGCTCCTCGCAGGGCCCTGCGGTGGCTCCCAGCACTCAGCCCGGGGGCACCATAACCCCGCGGCCCCCAGCCCTGTGGCAGGCGGCACAGAAAGCACGTTAGGACTGGGGGGGGGGGCGTGGGAGCTCGGCCCCCCCGGCCGCCGCTGCAGCGGAGCTGCTTCCCCCGGGATGGGGCCATGGGACGGCCCCGCAGCCCCGACGTGCGGGACACGTAATGGGCTCCCCAGGCGCTGCTAAAGGTCTGGGGGGGGCTGCCCTGCGCCCGGCCGGGGGCCTCCCCTGGGAACTGCTGCCCTGTCCCATGGGACGTCTGGGCGCCGGCAGCGGGATGGGAACGGAGACACCGACGTCAGGAGGAGGCTCTGCAGGGACATCGGGGCCGGGTCCCACGGGACGGGGAATGAAGCCGGGTCCTGGGAGGGGGGCGTGCCCCCAGGCTGGGTCCCATGGACACCCCCAGGTGACGACGTGCAGAGAGCCCCATGTCCCCCTAGCCCCAACCCAGCTCCGGGGCAAGCAAGGGGGAAGCGAGGCCCGGAGAGGCTCCCGGAGCCCCTCGAGGGCAGGTTGGAACCAGCACCCCCAGCACCCAAGGGAGCCACTGCCCGCCCTGCCACCTGCCCCCGGGGCTGCAGGGCGTCCCGGAGCCCCTGGCGCCGCCGCCCCCGCAGGGCGCCCACGCCACGCGGGACCCGCCGTGGGTGCAGCCGCGCGCCCGCAGCTGCCCCGGGGCAGTGCCCGGCGACACCGCCAGGGGGCGCCCCTCTCCCGCGCCACCTGCACGGCGAGGGGGGCAGCATCGGGGGGGGCCCAGGCGTCCGGGGTGCCCCCATCCCCCGCCCTCCAACCCACCTCCTCCTTCCTGTCGGGGGAACCGACGGGCGCCCCTGGACCCCCCCTCAAAACCGCAGCACCCCAGGATGGGGGGCACCCACGTCGAGGGCGGCACCCACGTCTCGGGGGGGCGAGGCCGGGGGGGCTCCGGGGGTCCGAGACTCCCCGCTCTCACCAGGCGCCGCAGCAGCTCTGGGCCGGGACGCGGGACCCGGCGGGACCCGGCGGGGCCGCGGGAGCCGCCCCGGACCCGCCGCCTCCTTCCTGCCCCGCCT
>JAUBOD010000375.1:375216-387102 GCA_032353885.1 Nothura maculosa
GCAAGATCGCCTCCACCTTCACGCTCTGCAGATGTGTGGCCTGACATGAGTCATCCCCTTTTATTTTGCCCCTCCTTCCTCTCATTAGCCAAGCAGTGAGTTCACTGGCTGCAGCTTTTCTGCGAGCACTCTGGCATCAAACCCAGCGGCGCTCGCTGAGGAAGCGCTGGCCAAGCGGGATGCTCTGCTGGCCCAGATCCTTTGTCACTTACTTACTTTCCTGTTTAGCTAGAAGGTGGCTCGCCCCTGTCACGTAATAAAGCACAAGCCTCCCGATTCCCTCGGCCTCTTGCTGGGACAGTGTAGGTTTGTTTTGCTTATGCTGTGTGGAAATGGAGGCAGATGTGTCAGGATCAGATGCCCAGAAAGGTTTGGGAGGCCAGCTCCTCAAGAGCGGTCCCTGTGAGGTGACACCATGTATTTCAGGGGCGAGAGGGGAGGCAATGCCTGCTCTACGCTCAGCTCCTTTCTGAAGATGCTAAATCTGGCTTGATGGTGACATGTAGAACGGCTTCTCCTTTCCCATGAAAACTCACCTTACAGTAGGTGAGAATTGCCTGTATATGGATATAGCCAGTGGTCAAAGGGGAGAAGACCAAGGATTTGCCTTTGTTTGCTTTTTTTTGAATGGAAGCTCTGATGCTCAGGGGTCAAGTCCCTTAAGATACCTTTGAGTCTAAAAAAATACTAATTGGAAGTGATGGAAAATCCATTTGCCAAGCCTTAAAAGCACCTCCAATGTATTCCCAAGCACCCTGCGCAGTTTGGGATGCACTTGGGAGTGGCAGTGGCTCTGGGAATTACCTGCAGTGGGCAGATCGTGTGTTCTCAAATGGGTCTGGTGGGAAAAGAGAGATCCATCCCTCTGGTAGACAAGCAGTTGAATAGAGTGGGTCTCTGCATCCAAAGGAGCAGGGGACAGGAGGAAGCCAAAGAGGAAGGCAAAAGGCACCCTCTCCCTCAGAAGAGGGGCAGGGAGGCATCAAGTAGGAAAACTTATGTGGAGCTTGGGCTGTGGTTGAGCTCAATGTGATAAACAATGTTAATATGAGGCTTTCTTCGGCACTGCCAATGTGATTGACTGTGCAATTACAGAAGTTTAATAGCACTTTGTATTATTTTTCAGTAATATTTAAAAAATATTTATGTTTTATTTTTTTTCCCCCCAAGGAATTACTGATATTCCCATTGCTTTTTATCAACCTTAATATTGCAGTTCCACTTATTTTCAGGCCACCAATCCAGACTGGTTGTTCACTCACATGCACATTTATTGTTTAATCTGACATCTTTTACATGAGGTGCTTAAGTTTGTTATGTATGAATATGTGAATTACATTTTAGATAAGTTCACGTATATAAGAAATACTTTTTAAAGGCAGTTACTTAGATTTTGTTTCCTCACAAATTGCATAAATGTTTTTGTTAAATGGATTTGTAGATGTAATTATTGCTGTTTTCTCCCATAGCTTGATATCCCTAACTTGTTACCTCAGTATGTAAGTTTGAATGCTAAAGCTCAGTGGAAGTTATGTTCCTGATCATTGAAAGATTGGTAAGACATAGAATATTTTGCTCCTCTAAGAAAGTAGGCATTTTAACAGACAAGAAAAGCTAGATTCAGAATCCAGTAGCTTCAGTCTCGTGCTGTAATGCTCAGTAAGGAATGAGAAAGAAAACTTGGAGTAGAAGCTTTCCCTCTGGTAGTTTTCCCTGTATGCAGGCATCCTCATAATTTTTTGGAGCAATGTACTGAAGCCCTTTCCAAAAATAGCCACTTGAGAGACAAAATGTTTTAACCATTCACTGATACCTGTCATTCCCACGTGAAAGTGGGTGCTGAAACTTGAAGTGACCTTTACCCATTAAGAAGTGTCAAAGATTAAAAGAGGGTTTTTGTTGTTGCTTATGTCGTTTGTGCAACTGCCAAGTCATACCAACCTTCTGGCAATTTGGTAGCCTTTTGCGTTGCCCTTTCCTTAGAAAACAGTACAGTTATTTTACGTCAAGCATAGAGTTTTACTAATAACTTATCCCACTTTATCTACAGATGCAAGTAGTAACAGAATTAAAAACTGAACAAGATCCCAACTGCTCTGAAACTGATGCAGAAGGGGTGAGTCCTGCCCCTGTAGAATCTCAAACTCCAATGGATGCAGACAAGCAGGCTATTTACAGGTAGTAACGGACTTGTGTTCTGTCTTTTGAAGGGTAGAGTTCATTTTTGGGTTTTTTTTTTTCAGTAGGTAGACGAAAATCAAATGGTCTCTTGGTTTTATGGCTCTGTAGTTTACAGGGAAAGAATCGGATCACCTTAGTTTCATTATCAGTCTTTACCCAAGTAAAACTTTCCCTTGCTGTTGGGATTCCTTATACTTCAGCACAGTATCAAGGTGATTCTAAAGATAGCAGCATTTAAGGATCAAGTGCAATTTAGCAAGTTATTCAAGCTGTTGAACCATGATCACAGTTTTTCCTACTGTAGTTTTTATCTTTAATCTCAGTTTAATTTTTATTGTGATTATCAATCTTTACTCCCTGTTCCTTGGGATTGCAATTGCCCAGTAGTAGTTAGCTCAAACTGGATTAAATGTTGATATAAAAACAAAACAAAAAAAGAACAAAAACCTTCCTGTGTTAAGTGCTGCGCTGAGCACTAAGTGCAGTTCTGATGAGGCTTCTCTGTTCTTTCACTTTCATTGCTTTATAAAATTGTGATTGCTGCCAGTGAGCACGTGAAAAATGAAGCAAAAGACCTAGCACAAGTCTCCAAATAGGTGGATAACAAAATCCTAGTTCTATGCTGAGCCAACCTGAATGATTGCAGGGGAGGCCACCAAGAATAGCTTATCTACCATTCTCAGCTTAATCAGTCTATAAGGCATTTTGTGGTATGTAAGAAAGACCTACACTGAAGAATAAGTGAATTTTATCAGATTTGGTTGTTTAAATCTGCATTGATCCCATTGGTAACTGCTATCTCCATTTTTAATGCATTGTATTTTATTGCGTTATTTATGTATTGTATTTTAATGCATTGTATTGAGGTATTAAGTGGCATCTTGCCACTTAATTGCAGTTAATAAAGCAATATGCATAGTTTGTAGTTCTGTTTAATATATTTTGCTGCTTTACTTGTATCTAGATTGAAATGGAAATGAAAAAAAACCCACAAACTTTTGTTCTAAGCACTTGTTTTATATGTAGTCTTTCAGTTTCTTACACAAATGATTATTACTTTACATGAGGTAGATGCTTAAGTTGTGTATGTGTAAGAAAAATACTTATATATCTTAACTCTTATTCTAGGCACCCACTATTTCCCTTATTAGCATTATTATTTGAAAAATGTGAACAATCTACACAAGGTTCAGAAGGTACAACTTCTGCTAGTTTTGATGTAGATATTGAAAATTTTGTAAGGAAACAGGAGAAAGAAGGAAAACCATTTTTCTGTGAAGATCCAGAAACTGATAATCTGGTAAGTATAAACTGTTCATTTTATATCTTAATCATAATGCTTGCCTCTTTTTCCTAAATTAATGTCTAAACTGGTGCTCATATTTTCTATCTGTTTAAAAAATGCATATAGTCATATTATCACATAATATAATACATATTACATATATGTGTGTGTGTGTATTTAGCCTGCTCTTGCTTTATTGTGAATACCTGATCTCCTAAGGGGACTGTGTGATAGAACAAGTCTGCATCCTTGAGCTGACCTCGCAGGAGAAAGGGCTGCTTGACATTTACATTCACAAGCAGAGCCAGGTTGACAGGAGCTGCAAACATCAATCAGAAAAAAAATGATGTTTTGTAATGGATATCTAGGAAGATTTAAGCGTGCAATAAATATCCTGTGTCAAACCCCAAAGTAACATGCCTGATAAAAGCTTCTAACCAAGAAGAAGATTTTACATGAGAGATACAAGATGCTGCTTTGAATTGCCTGGAGTGCTGTAGACGAGAGCATATCAGGAGGGGCACATATGGTTGCAAGAAAGGGGTCATTTTTGCCTGCTTTTGCAAGCAAACTGAAGCATAGTTTTGCATAACTTGATTCCTTTCCAAGTACTTGGTGACTGATTGTCAGTGTTCTGAGTTCAGGGAAGACAGGATTGAAATACTGTCATGAAAGATAGAGCTGAAAAGGGCCTTTGTGTATTGTTAGACAAGTGTGAGAGGAAAGAGGAAGAAGGAGAGGACGGTATGTTGTAGAGTGAGGCAGGCGTTTGCAGCTCTAGCTAAAGAAAGAGGCTTAAAAAGTTATCTTCTCAGCTACTTGTTACACCTTTATAATTGTAGATTACAGTGTTCTTGACTGAAATGTCTTTGTAGTTTGTGTCAATGCTCTTTATGTAAATATGAAGTCGGGTGAGTTTTTAACCTGATCCATCCCTACAGAGGATTTATGTAACTTACTTTGTGCTAGATTGCCTGCAGGACCAAATAGCTCTTACATCTTAGTTGTGGAGCTGATGACTTGTGTGGAACCACCACTAAGGTGGTTTTCAATGGTTTGGCTTCTTTGTTTTGCAGAAGGTTTTATTCTCAATTTAGAAACATCTTGAGTTTCAAATGAGATTTGAGAGAGATGATAGTCTACAAGAATGGACTTGAGGAAGATGGCAAAGCAGCCAAAGGAGGAGTCACAGCTACCTGTTAGCTACCTCAGAGTACCTTGTGCGTATTAAATGCATCTACTCACAGTATGTAAAGATAGTATTAGTGTGAAGATTTTCAGTTTATAAATGAAGAACAAGTATTGACCTCTTTGAGCCAGAACAGATTTTAACTCATGGAATCTCAGTTTAATATCTTAGTCTTTAGACTTCCATGTGCAAATATTGATGCAGCCTACCTGGCTTAAGATGTACAGGTTTTACAATAACTTCATTTTCTAGGTAGAAGGAAGCTGACAAACACTGGAGCAGTTCCATGGATAAACCCTGTTGCAGAATGGTTATTGCCACTGTAGGAAGGAATACAAACAAACACAAACTTGAATGTTGAAGAGTAAAAATAAGGCAAAGGGAAATAAAACATGTTTCTTTTTTAGCTGCTACCGTAGAGTTAGAAGTGATGGTGTGGGGCACTTTGTTTCTTTTCTCTGAAAAGCCAGTGCAGTAGCACTATATTTGTGAAGTACTTGTAGCACAGTTTAATACAGTGTTTTTAATGCATGCAGAAATAGATGTTTCAGAATGGTCACAAGAAAATTGAGCTGTTTGAAAACATGAGTGTGGCTGTTCCACTAGGGTGCAGAAATATTTGGAGGATCAGCTGCACTGCGACCTTCATTTTAGATACAGGAAAGTATTCCTCCAAAAAATATTTAATGAGATAGAATGGGGTAAATGCTTTAAAGAGACCAATTTCTGAGGAAAACTGCTAAAGAATGCAGTTCATCATGGAGGTCATTTTAATGTAATACAAAATCTTCTGGGGTTGTAGTTAAAGGAGTGAGTTGTAGACAGAATTAGCTAAGACGTTGGGATCCTGTTAAGGATCTTGAAGGTTGACTACCAGATGTATAGATAATTCTAGGGTAACATCATCTCTTTCAGTCTGTGATGTGTTTATTGATTTTTGCCTTTATCAATGGCAACTTCTAAGGGCAGTTTAGACATCAGTCATGAATTTAAAGGCACTAATAAAATTTCCTCTTTTAATTTTTTTCCCCCTAGGGGCTTTTGTGAATGTATTTGCTTCCTGTTCTTTACTCCAAATAAGAATGAATTCTGTTCCACTTAGAGCAGGTCTGCTGCCTTGTTCAGCTTCAGGTTATTTTCCTCATTTGCAGCTCTCTGAGTTTAACGCAGGGAGTAGGAAGCCCGTGTTCCAGTGGAGCTCCTGGAGCAGCAACCCTTTTGAAAGCAACCTGAGGCCTGGTTCAGCTAGCCCTTCTCCCCACTTGGCCTGATTGTGGGTTGTTTAGTGACCAAGTCTCTTGGTTTGTGTGGTTCTTGCGTTGTGGACGGGCTGGCTGCATGGTTCTCTGGCTTTGCCCAAAATGGACGCCGAGGCCTAGGCCTAGGAGGTGCCTGACTGTGGCGGCCAAGGTCACTGCTCTCTTAAGCTGGAACCACACTGCAGGGTGTCCCTGCATTGGCAGGGGCTCCGGTCTGTAGCGGTATTGTCAGCCTTGCCTTTCTGTTACCAGATACCCAGTGAAATCCGAGCGTGGCTTCTCCTGCGCCTCGGAGCAGCTGCTGCCGCCGCAGCAAAGGGGAGAGCGGCAGAGTTTCCTCAAGCTCGGGAGCAGCTGCTCTTTTCCTCGGGCTCTGCTGCTGCTTGAGACACTGACGCTCACACAGGGAAGGCTGCGGTTTTTCTGCCTCGTGTCATATAAATAAAATAAACACACCATTTTTTACATGAATTTAAAAATGTCTGTGGGGCTGGAAATAGCAGGAATCCTGTGTTCCTTTTGTTGTTTGTCGTCCTTCTCCTCCCTTTTTTAACTTTGATGCTGAATAAGCCGTGCACTCGAAGGGAGAATCCAGCAGACGCTGCCAGCTAGAGCAAGCTGGAAGTGTGGAGCAGTGGGCTGGACAACCACCTGCTTTCTGCCTCTGCTTTCCCCCACTTCTGCTGGAGTCAGACAAATAAGGGGTGAACAAATAGGCTGGTTTGGTTTGATCTGGGGAGCCATGGATTATGGCTCTCACTCTGGATAGTTTATGTGCTGGAAGTGAAGCTCTAGTGAATTCAAAATAAGAAAACCCCTTTAGTGCCTCTCTCATTCTAAACTAGCTCCACACTGCATATAAGCTAATTGACTGGGTGCCAGAAATACTGAATTTTGGGGGATTTTTTAGGTGAATGCTAGTATTCTGGTATTCTGGCAATGTTTCACACTGCCCAGACACTTAAAGTGCATTGAATATTATTAAAAAAAAAAAAAGGGGGGGGGGGGAAAAGGGGTTGTTTTGCATCATGTCAGGCATGGACATTAGGTCAGAATGGCCAGAAAGGGAGGTCATTAACAGTTGTGTTAGATTGTGCTAACCTGAGTTGCTCTTAGCAAACTGCGATCTAGATTACCTTTTGTTACTTTGATATTATGGTATCTGTTCCATTCTGAATTAATTGGTGGTTTCCTTCCTTAATAGTGTAAATTACTTTGGCACTGGGACGTACAGTGAGAATTCCTTGGAGATTTCATTTTAACAACAGTCTTGGTCCATTCATGGTTAAGCCTGACCTGTAAATAGGTTTTTGATCCTTTCTGTTTATAGAGGCCTTCACTTCAAGTTACACAGTCAACAGACTCCATTTGGGATCTTGAAACCCTATGGCAAAGGATTTGATCAATATAGAAATAGTGACACCCAAATGTCCCTTTCAGTCACATCATCCATATAGAGAGTTTACCGTGAGACGAATGGCAACATTTCCACTAATCCTGGTGGTTTCTGGATTGTCAGAAAAGTGTTATTAGGGTTCACTGCATTTAAAGGGATGAGAATTTCTCAGAATACAGTATAGCAATTGTGAAAGTAGAAAAACATTGACACTTCCCTATGCAAGGTTTCTTCCTTAAATGAATTTTTAAGAAATACTGTTTGTGACATGGCCTAGAGTAAATTTGTTTGTTTATTTGTTTTGTTCGGCTTTGTGTAGCTCTTGCTGTGTTCCTATTTTTCGGTGTGATTGTTTTCATGTGCTTAAGGCAGGGATGGTCTTGGCCTTAGTTCTCATAAGGTGTTCTGGAGCTCTGTGGTCCTTGTTCATCACGCGGGCTGAGCAGAAGGATGGGGCAGCCCCTGGTTCAAGTATTTTCCCTGGAAGAAAACAAAAAAACTCGCTTTTTTTTCACTAAAAAGAAAAAAAAAACTCTCAAAACTAAGTTACAGGTTCCCTGAAGCAGTGAGGTTTCATGCATTTTTCTCTTCCTTTATTGAAGAAATATGAGGTGCCTTTTTTTTCTGAAGGAAGAGCCTCACACAAGAAAATGCAAAGTTTTGATTGATTTTGTTTGTTTTGACTTTAATTCACTTATTTTGTGTGTCAGCTATCAATTTGAAACTAAACCTAGACTGAAGAAGGATTTCTTCTTATCCAAACACGTGCTGAGAAATAAGTGATATAAATACAGATATTGGTTTAAGGGAGGAAAAATAGTCTGACTAAACAGAACCGATTCATCACTAAGATGGTCAAATATTGTGTACCCAAGGATGTATTATTTATTACTTCAGGCCCAGCACAACAAAGAGTAGATGAGAGACTAAAAAACTTCTGATTAAGGTGTTCACTAATGGATGCACTCTCTGGTGGCCTGCTGCATATAGAGAATTTTATAATCTAAGTATTTTGGTTTGCAATTACTGCAGGATTGCAGGATAGTCATTAATAACGATGAAAGAAACCTAGGTGACCTTCTTTAAATTTGCATAGGTTCTTAACTCATATATGTTTAAGGGCAGTTTTAAAGGCAACCATTGCCAAGGGCTATTCTAGAAGACTGCCACCTTATATACCCCAGTGATGGGCCATTATAGGCTGCTGGTGTTAAAAGCTCCTAAGAATTACTGGATTTTAACTTGAAGAAACTACTCTCAGCATATAGGCTATAGATGTGGGATTTTTCTCTTTTTATTTTTCCCCTGCAATTGTGATTTTAAAGATTTTTTCCATTTTTAAGATTTTTTTAAATGTTGGTAGAAGGAGAGGGGGGGGAAAAAAGAGAACAGGGAAAGATGTGTTGGGATGAAATTTAGTCTTTTTGAGATGAGTTGACCAGCCTTGATCTCCTGAAGATGCTTTGAATATAGGCTACATCTGCCCCTAGTTAGGAGGAAAATGGCACCTTATCACGTAGTAAGTGGTCACTGGATTCCATGCTCTGGCCAGCTAAACAACCTTGTGCATGTGACAGATCCTTCCAAATAATGGTAAAATACACCAAATTTACCATAACTTTTGCACTGTGTTCTAAAATATAACCAGTTTTATAAACCAGATTTTTCTTGAAGATCTAGAATTACAAATGTTGGAGATGTCATGCTGGTTAAAAATAAAACGAGGAGTTATTTTGCCAGTGTCTTGTGTGTGCATTTGAATGACCTGGGTCTGCTACTGCTCCTTCAAAAGTGGCACCACCTGAATTTGGCTTTTGATCTTCTGCCGTGCCCCTCGCTGTCACCGCTGCTGTTCTTGTGCAGCGTGGAGCTCCACCAGGATTCTCACCATGATAACCTTGCCCATCGTGCTCGTGTCTCCTGTACTTTGTTAATTAATGCTAGTAACTTTTGAGAGTTGGTATTTTTTATAGAAAAGTGATAGGATATTTCCTGTATTGTTCCCTCCCAGCAATCTGTGTGACAAACTTAGGCTGAGTGTGAAAGGGCTCTTCTCAGAGTATGTCAAATTTATTCGTACACTGTCACTTTTCTTGGTTCAGGGTATAATGTGCAACTGAACCCTGTGTTTCTGACCTGTAGACCCAGACAACTGCTACTTACAAAGTAAGTTTTGAAACGAGCAGTTATTTTCATTTTGTTCCTGGGATATTTTCCCGTTGTTTCCCTAGATGGTAAAAGCAATTCAAGTTCTACGTATCCATCTGCTGGAGCTAGAAAAGGTTAATGAGCTCTGCAAGGATTTTTGCAGTCGCTACATTGCCTGCCTGAAGACAAAAATGAATAGTGAAACTTTATTAAGTGGAGAACCTGGAAGTCCTTACTCACCTGTGCAATCTCAGGTATGTTTTGAAGAGTTATGTGAATTTTTTGCTTAAATTTCCTGAAGAAATTAGGACTATCTTCTATTGCTCTTAGTTTGCAAAGGGAATTTCTGCAATTTCTCTTTGCAAACTAAGAGGCAGAGCTTAAAGAATCACTTTTCATTTGGCCCCCAGTACTTATTAGACATCCAGTCTTATGGGATTGTCCTGACATACAGAAGTATTTGCTAAATATTCTTGTCAGTCTTGTAGCTTAAATTTCACTATCTGCCATCCCTCCTTACAGTTTTGGTATCTGAAAGTGTAGAAAGAAGGAGCAGAAGTTAGGCAAAAATGACTTTTAAAGGGTGTTTTTGTATGGCTGCGATAGTCTTACTCCAGTAGAGACTGGAAGAACTGATTGGAAAAGAGTAGAAATTATTCATACATATTAAGGTGTGTGTGAAAGTTTGCACGGTCAGAGTGAGTAACTTTCTGGAGCTGAGTAAAACACTTTAGGCACCCTGTATACACACTAGATTATTTTAAAGTTGGAAGGTGTTAAGGTAATAACTGAAATTGCTTTGATGCTTGCAATAATAAAAGCATAAAGGGTCCATTTCATTTTTCTTCTTTCCCTTGTGTGTTTGGATACTGCTTTTTCTTAGTATTCATATACCTAGAATCATTTTCCCCCTAAAATTTCTGAAGGAAGTTTTATGTCTTTTCTACCAGTTGCTTTCCTTTGGGTTTTCAAAGGTATTGATTGGTGGTGATGAGAAAGTTAATGCAGGTAATGAGGAACCTCTAGTGAAGTCTCCTTCTCTATGAAGTTAATCCTGCGTGTTAGCTCCCAACATGGTTTTAGAGCCAAAACGGAGCCAAAATTACAAAAGCATGCTTTATCTCCTTCCTTTTTTAATTATTGCTATTTTTTAAAATTAAAAAAAAAATACAAGGCAGCAACTACTTGTTTTGTTTTTCCAGCAAATTCCAAGTGCCATTGCAGGCACACTCAGTCCCCAAGGGATTATGGTGCCAGCATCAGCATTGCAGCAGGGAAATGTCACTATGGCAACAGTAGCAGGTATGGCAAAGTAAAGAACATTTCTGAATTTCTTCCATGGGTGTTACAGAAAATACACAGTTGCTACTTAAAATGTCTGTTTTGTGCGTTTTTTGTTTTGTGTTTTAACTCTAATAAAGGCTGAAAAGTTGAGGGCAGGATACAGTCAAGTGTCTTAGTGCTTTCCGAATGATAGTTGGATTTCCACGTATACCAAGTAAATATTTGAATAGAGGGTAGCATTTAAATACAATTTTAAGAGAACTTCTTGTGTAGCACAACTTACTAAAAGTCGTTTTGGAGACTGGACTTATTTTTTACTCATTTTTCCAAAAAAGAAGAATCTTTTTGACAGAGATATGTATAAATCAAAGTACTGCACTGTTTGGCCTTCTCCTGCCTTATGTGATTTTGAACCCCACCTAAGACCTCTGAGCAACCACTTTATGCGATGGACTGGTAAGGGGATGTTCCTCTTCCTCCTCTCTTCAAAGAGAGGAGAGAGCCAGGTGGATATACCCAAAGGCAATAAATTTCAGCTTTGTGATTGATGTAAGTAAATCTGAATGGAGGCTGAAGCAGAAAGGGATCGTTCTTCCAAGCAGCTGCCCTTGGCCCTTCCATCCTGCTGCTGCTTTCCCTGGGCGCTGGCATTTCTGTAGGGCTCAGGGAGTGACTGACAATTACACAGACAAAACTACATCTGCTCTTGCTAAGCTACCACACGCTGCAGAATTGCCAGTGTCAGCACTAGCACGAGGCAGATGGGAAGAAGGGCAGGGCTGCCCCTTCCAGCATTAGCCTGCACTTAGATCAGCGTGGAAGTATGGCCAGAGCACAGGCATCTACATCTAGAAGGTGTGTTGGGGCAGTAGGTCATAGCCCCTGAAATTTGTATAGCTGAATACTTCCTATTTTAGAATGTCCAAGTCCACCCTTTTTTCAGTATTTGCTATGGACTGGCTTCAACATCCCCCATTGAACATGGTCGGTGTTGTGGGGCTTTTCTGGTCCGTATTCTTCCCGAACCCCATCCCTCAGCTTAGTGACTGTGCAGTATATGGAACATTATTGCCTAACTTGGGTTTGTAAATTCTGTTTTTGGGGGGCTCAGATGCTTAGCTATCAGTTACTGTAGTGCAAATAT
>JAUBOD010000375.1:390145-405154 GCA_032353885.1 Nothura maculosa
CTTCCTTTTTCTTTCCCCTTTTGGTTTGCTTTTTATCCTGTTTAGCATCCATATCCAACAGAGGATGAGAAGAAACAGATTGCAGCACAAACAAATTTGACACTACTCCAGGTTAACAACTGGTAAGACCAGAAACGCTTACTTAATGCCTGTTACTGTTTCCACATGCTTGCAGCATACAGAAATAATTAAGGAGGCTACCTTGGACATCTGGAATCAAGCTGATTGTGCACAGTACATGCATGTTAGTTTTATAATACATAAGCTATGATAATACTTGTGCCACTGAAATTCAATAATGACTCTGTAAAACTTTTATCGGCAAAAATTTTTTTTTCTATAGCTGAAGGGATGGAAAGTTTTGTTCCTTTTGCAAGTAGAGGTTCAAGTCAAGAGGATTTAGTGATCTGTGCAAAGGCTCTGAAAAATGTGTCTTAGTGATCATGGTTCCTGTGGTTTGAGAAGATACTGTCGACAGGTATTTGCCCTTATCTTCTGTCAGGGGTATTACCCCCTGAGTGATGTAGATGTGGAATGTGTCAGTGTCTCAACTACTCATTTATTGGGCTGACATATTTTTTTAAGGCTATTTTTCACTCGAGGTATAAGAAAACAGTCCCAGAGGAGGAGCAGAGGTGCCAACGTGCATCCTATTCTGCTCAGGGTATTGATTCCTACCATGATTGCAGCCAGGTCCACCAGGGCTCCTCCCCACGTTTCAGACATGATGCTGGCTGGCTGCATGCCTGCAGTGGGGTTCCCTGGGGGATCCATTGGCATGGCAGTGCACAGATTCCCAAGGCAGGGTACTGCAAATAGGCGTGCTGGTAAGAGAGCTTTTTGGTGCTGGGAGTTGACTGAGGAGCCTTGTCTTGGCCCATGTGGACCTGCCAGCTCCACCCTGCCTCTTTGCACTGCTGATAAAGGAGGCCTCTCTGGGTGCCTTGGCAGATGCAGCTGGGAGGGCTGCCCACAGGCACAGACAGCGCCTGCTTCCCACGGGCAGCCACAGTGAAACTGCTTCAGTTCATTGCTGGTAGGGCAGGGAGATGTGGGCCAAGTGTTTTTCTTATTCACTAGCACAGTAGGGCAAGGGCAGCAATGAGCAGTGTAAAGCAAACAGGCAGAGATCAAGGAGAGAAAAGGAGTTGGGAAAGATTGAAAAATGTGTTTCATATTGTCTTTCCAATCAAGAACTAGGCCTGACAAAGCCCGGGAGCCTAAACGCAAGTCATGCAGGAGCTTAGGTTAGCAATTTAAACCAGACCAAACAAGGCAGGAGCTACATTTTCAGGTGATTCCTAGTGAGAAAAGTGTCAGCTTTTTGAGTTGTGCTGTCAGCAGGTCCTCTGGTGATCAGCTTTTAATAAGGTCTTGCAATGTGCGTTTCTCATGCCCTCTGGAGAGCTGCTTCCTCTGGAGATGGTGGGAAGAGGCAGCCAGCAGGCAGATGAGAGGCCTGCTTTCCTAGCTGGTGTTCAGCATCGAAGGATGCCAGTGTTTTGGGAGGAGTTTCACATGGTTTAAAATAAAAAATATGTATATATAAGGCCAAGCTGGTAGGGAGATGGGACATTTTGCAATTTTAGTAATTCTGATTTAATTATTTTTCCATTGCATACTTTGGTTGTGTTTAGGTTTATCAATGCTAGAAGGCGAATTCTGCAGCCAATGCTGGATTCCAGTTGTTCCGAAACTCCAAAAACAAAGAAGAAAACAGCTCAGAACAGGCCAGTTCAGAGGTTCTGGCCCGACTCCATTGCTTCGGGAGTTGCTCAGCAGCAATCGAACGAGCTTACAATGTCAGATGGTAAGGAGAGCTGCCTAGGAAGCAGATCATGCAGTTAATGCTCTCTAGCACAGCATTTGAGTGCTTGATGCATGTAGTGGGAGGGAGCTTCTCAGTATTTCTGCAGAACTGTTTGAACAGACAACAGAAATGCATCCTTTTTTCTTTTCCTTAAAAATTATTTCTGTGTTTTCGGAGAGTGTTATTGGTAATTATATTGGGAAGCTTTTGCTTTTATTTCAAAAGTTACGAAATGATGTAGCAAAGGTTAGATCTATATGCACATTCTGAGATAAGAGTTGCACATCAGTAATGTTCTCTCAGATTAGCAGTTTTGGACTAAACTTTGAGCCTTGTGATTCTGCGTCCTGTTCACATTCCTGGCAGTACTGCTTGAGGGGCTGAGCATCTGCAGTTCTGTGCATGCCTCAGGTGTTTCAAGTTGAGAACGGAGAAGTGGGGAGGTACAACAGAGCTTCCAAAGTTTTCTCTTGAAGTAACTTTGTTAGCAACAGATCATTAAAATGTTTTTCAAGTGGAATCTAATTGCTTTAATTTCAGGACCATCCTTTCTTCCCTGTAGCCTACTGCTTTATTGCAAACTACAAACATTACAAGTTCCAAACCTGTAGTAGCTTTCCCCAACAAATGCAATGAATGTCCATAACCCTGCTGGGTTGGAGCCAGCCTTAGTTCTGGGACTTCCTAATCTTTAAATGCTTGCTGAGCTGAATTATGCAGCTTGTATTTGAATGCAGTTCCTTAGGTTTGCTTCCTATTGATTAGAAATGAACTCTGTTATATCCAGCTCTGTCTTACTGACAAAGAGCTGAGGAAAGCTGCTCAAGCCTGATGGTTTTGCTTCTCTCCAGGTGCTGTTGTAACAATCACAGCCCCAGTGAACATGAATGTAGACAGTCTCCAGTCCCTGTCGTCCGACGGTGCTACCTTGGCTGTTCAGCAGGTCATGATGGCCGGGCAAAGCGAGGACGAGTCCGTGGACAGCGGCGAGGACGACGCAGGAGATCTCTCGACGACAAATATCAGTGGGCTGGTCTTGGATAACAGCGATTCTCTGCAGTAGGAATCAAGAGAGAGTGACAAAATGCTTAGGAAAACGAATGAACTGACTGACTGTTTTTATAGTTTGCACAGCAAACATTTTACACAAGTTTTATTTCTAATATGTTTTATATGTAGATATAGAAGGGTGCACTTTTTTGTATTTCATAGTAAGCTTAAAGAGTGTTTTTGCAGGTGCAGCAACTTCTTTCAAATGTGTTTTTTATTTCTTTTCATTTTCTTATTTCAGAAAATTATATCTAGTAATATAAAGAACCACATAAGCACCCCTTTGTTCTCTGCTGAATTGGAAGTGCTGCGGTTTCTAAAGAATTATGCAGTTTCAATTAGTGCTGTTATTTAACACAGCTCTTGACAGGCAGGTGATGTAAATTTAAAGCATGTGACACTAGTGTGTGGAACTCGATCATTGCGTTAGATACATATATTTGAAAGATGCTTCTGCACCTTAAAAACTGCTAGTCTGAGGTGGACAGCAACACACAAGAAGAAGATGGTGATGTGTGATTCAGTAGCGAATGTATGGCAATTTAAATAAGTTTAGTTTCTCTCATAGTCAGTGAGCCTGTTTATCATTTGCTAAAAAAAGAAAAAAAAACTCCTATTTTTACCTTGCCGGGATTATTGGATAAAAAATATTTTTATAAATTCAGTAGGAATTGGGATGACGACTGTATTAAGCAGGAGAAAAACAAATTTCCAGAGGGGAAAAGAAAATGTTTAGTATTCCTATTTGGAAGGTCTGAAAACTGACCCAATTTAATAAACAAGCCTACACTAGCGTCCTATGATTCTCAGCTATCCCATAGTGGTGTAGTATATTTGATAACAGCCTACAGAATGGCCCACTGTTTGATGGGATTTTGATATTGTCAAACTTTGATTTATATTATGTGTAAACTAATATCAAATAACATTAACGCTGTATCTAAACTTGTATCTGAAGATGTTTGCTAAATGGGTATTCAGGTAAGTAAATTCAAATACCCACAACACTTCCAGTTATTAGAGAAATTTAACAGTTTATAGTTTGTCCATCTCATGCTAAAAAATGAAAAGTTGCCTATTATGCAGTATGAATTTGCTATCTCTTTGCTATTTTTGTTGCATTTGAAATATCTTCCCCAATACAAAAAGAAATAATTTATGGATTTATATAAAGTTTCTCTTCAAAGCTGCAGGTCGCTGCTAGAGTATACAGCAGGCTTACTAGAGTAGGAGATCCTTGTGTGTCCTTCAAAAATTGAGAGCTTGTCATGAAAGCAGGTTTTTTTGTTTTATTTTGTTTCTTTTTTTTTTTTTTTTGTGGTAATAGATAATTTCTTCTTTCCCCAAGTTTGGAGTCTGTGTCTGTCTACCCATGAACACTTAGTTCTGGAACTTTGTATTCCTGTTATTAAGTACGAGTCTCCAAGTAACAGACTCCGAGAGTTTCATGGTGTGATCAAGGTCCTCTTCTCCTCCAGTCCATGCGTCCCTATCTCGGCTTAGATCAAAGGCAGCAATTTCTTCTCATTTAGACCACATCTAGTTGCATTTCTAACATGACAGGGAAAAAGATGCAGAAAAGCTTTTAGGATTTTAGACACTGTATTTGAACAAGCCCTTTAGCAAATGCAAACATTGAACTCAATATTCTTTTTTTTCTTTTTTTTTTTGCTTCATAAAATGCTCAGGCATGTGCTTAGGTCTCATTGATTTCAATAGGATTGAAGCATGAATTTTTTGACATGCTGAAATTCTTGGATGCAGGTCTTTAAAGACTGTTTCTCAAGGCGTTTTTAAGTCAGTATGAAGAAGGATTTCACGAAGACATGTCATGCTAGTGACTGGTAGGTGTTTTGAAAAACTGGTGTTGGGCTTTACTCAACACCAGTAATACTTCTTCAGTGGCTTTTCCTTACTCCCAGATGGGGGTTTTATTTCTTGGTTCAAATACAGTAATGATTTACTCCATCTGGAGTTATGTTTTCTAAAGAATTGGTTTTATTTCAACTTTTCCACTTTGCCACTGATGTGCCCTGCTTATTAAAGAGCATAGTAAATGAACAATGAAAGATTTAATTAGGAAGACTTCAGCATAGCAGAATGTATCATCAGAACAATCAAATCTAGTTTGATCCTAAAATATTTAGAGACAACGGTCATGCACCAATCATGCTCCTCTGGAAACATTCAACCTACTGTCCTTGCAAGTGATACCCACGGCGATTAGAATTGAGAAACAGGTCAGCTCCTCAAGCACCTTGTCACCCTCACGGTTTCTGTTATACGATTGGTTTTGTTTGTTGGGTTTTGTGTGTTTTTGCTTGTCTGTCTGTTTGTTTGTTTGTTTTCAGGTACCCTCGTTCATATTAAATAGCATGCTAATATTAGCATGTAGACAGATGAATAACCTGCTTCTCAGCATGTGCAGAGCTGCGGACAGATAGTCTTCCAGATCAGCCTGTGCTGCAGGGCTAGGCCATTGCTCACTGTCTTTTTTCCCTCTCTGACCAGAGTTGCTGCTGGCTCTGGGGCTGCAGCAGAGCTCTCCCCATGCGGCGCCAAGAAGCCTGCAAGCAAGTCAGCCAGCATCACGGAGGCAACAGCCAGCAGCAAGAAAGGAAGAAATGGGCAAAAATGGGCAATTCTGCAGAGTGTAGGCATCAGGCATCTGCCTGTCCTTCAAGACGTCACAGAACTGAGAGCTTAGAAAAAGAGAAAGGGCATTGATGCTGTCTGATCTGTGTGCAGCTGGCTGGAAGAGAGTTCAGAAATAGGTGCAGTTTATCTTGCATTTTGAACTCTTGGAAACAACTGGGCTTCAGGGCTTGCAGATTTCGGAAAGATTAGTTTTTGGAACAAATTGTTTTCTGATTAATGTTTTTCCCTATTTGCAGTGGAAGTTTTAATCTCCCAAGGTATTTGCCACCTTCTGTTCAGGTAGTGTATAAATACCTGAAAAAATAAGCTAACTGGAAAGTTACTATGAAAGGGAGAAAATTTAGTCATTTTACTACTGGCAAATCAAGAGAGGGGGGAAAAAAAGGAGGGAGAAAGACAGGGAATTTAAAAAAAATGGAAAAAAAACCTTTTATCAGTATAAGCAAGGATATCCTAAAATAGGGAACTCAAACCTCTCTTAATTCAGTTAGAATTATGTAGTCAGTATAAACTGCATAGAAGTGCCTGTTCTTTTTATGACTTTAAAAAGAAAAAAAAAGTGTTCTTCCCTTTTTATTAGGTAAGAAAGATCACTGGTTTAAGGGAAGCATCCCTGTTCAAGAAAGGTATGTGTTTACATTAGACAGTTAGTTGCAAAGTTTTCATAGGGGACCTAACTCTAAGCCCGTGTATAATTCTCCCCTTCCCACTCGAAGCAATTAAAGTCACATTCATACATAATAGAAAAGCTAGTTTGTTTTAAAACATCAGTGCAACTCTTCTGCAATTGCAGTTATCGAAACTTAATCTTTTCAATGTAATCTAGTTCATAAACCCCAAATAGGGTTCACTTTTCCCAAGATTTCTATATAAAGACAATTTCCTGTTATTCTTTAACATTAGCAGCATTGTATTTAGGAAATCAATTCCAGATTGATCAGTGTGTGCTTAAAAATGACAACTCTACAGCAACAATCATGCTAAACATTTAGAGTTGTCGGGTATGGCTCTGTCTGAGTGGACAGTTTCCTCCGTCTGGATAAGGGGTCAAAAGGGCATCCAAAGAGGCATCCAACCTTGGTGGCCCAACACAAGGCCCTTCACATCTTAAGTGCAAGAGAATTGCTCCTTTCTTCCAGTCCTTGCTTATGATTAGGAGGTTTTTAGAGAGCCCTCTAGCTTTCTGCTGCCTTCATGGCTCAGTCTGCCTCCGAAACCAGGGTGAGGGGATGAGAAGGGCAGGAGCCCACGTGGGGCTGCTGTGCACATGGTAATTTTTGTTGGGACTATGGCCCAGTGTTTTATGTAGACCGAGGAATTGGAGTTCCCGCTTCCTGTGCTTGAAAAGAAACTTAAGGTCTCTGGATCTTCTTGTGGAGCAGGGCTGCAGAGACTTAATGACTTAATGCATGAAGAATACATATCTATTCATTTCTCTAATCACGCGGAAAAAGAAGTGGAAGGCAGCTGAACTTCCTGACTTTGTGAAATTGAAAGCGGGAAGGATGGAAGGAAGTGTTTCCAAGGGATAATTGGTTCATAAAAACTATTAGCCTTGTAGCACTTAAAGTCATTTTGAAAAATGAGAACACATGTATTTAGCTGTAATTAATGTCAGTTTAAGATTTATTTTCTGAAGCTGAGTCATCTTGGGAGAAAAAAAAATGAATAAGCATTTGTCTATGCAAGATGAAAGTCAAAAACATGAATCAGCCATTTTTAGGTGCTGTATTGTTGTTGTCTTTTTGACTTCTGTTTTGTTGATTAATCTTTTAAACTTTTCAGCCTTAAATTCAGCTCAGTTTTAGAGCTGAATAGGCAAAATGTAGTTCTGAAATCCTGTGGGAAATGTAACCAACCTTCGTTCAATCATGAAAATATTGCATGTTTAACAGGAAAAGGAAAATGTTTTGATTCCCTAGTAATGAATTCAGACTATCACCACCTCCTAAAAACAAAGCTAGCTGGTAAATATCCAAGGAAAAGACAAGTTTAATGTGTGAATGATCAAATTATCAGTCTCAAGCTGAACCCGCTTTGCTCTTTACTCTTCAGCATAGCTGAAGAGTAAAGCCAGTTGGCTTCACCAAACTCAAGGCCAAACTCAAGGGACTTTCCCCTTCCTGCTTTGGCCTAATAAGCTCTTTCAAGTAGGCTTTGGGTTGTATTAAGGCCTAAGATTACTTGGTCACCCACTGTAGTAAAACTGGCACTCATGTGCACTTAAACTACTTCTCAAATCATTATGTGGTCACTGTCGTCTCTGGGGAATACAAGGCCTTGTTCAGCGACTCGTTTCTAGGGCTCATGGAGCAGGGCCGTTCTCCAGAGAGCAGCACTGAGGGAGAAGGCAGCGAAGCGACGTAGCCGCCTCACAGGCCGCTGCAAAGACATTTGACCCGTCAGGAGAACCCAGTGGCTTCACGTGGTGACAGGGGCGGCCCCTGGGTCTTTCAGTGGTTTAGCAACTTTTGGTCTGTACAATTGACAATCTTTAAATTGTTACCCCAGGGGAGAGAAAAGAAAAATATTCAGGGTTGGTTGCTGAGGGATTTTGTGAAGCAACTGATCTATCAAAGGGCAAAATTAAAAATCTGAATGTTTCCTGGATGATGTATTTTTACACTACTGTTCTCTGTGAACTTAAAAACACATCTTTAGAGTAAAGCATTCATGTTACATTAGCAGTATAGTTTGGCTGGAAGACGGATGTTTTCGAGGAATCGTGAGCACAGTTTCAAACTAGTTAACCAGTTGTTGGCCAGGAAGAACCTTTGGCCTTTTGGATTGTTTGAATTTTCTTGTTTATGCAAATGCAGAAAAAAATGTTTACTAGTTCTAAAGAATCCGGGATTTTTATTACGCTTTTGTAATGCAGGAGCAGCTTTGAAAGAAGGAATTAGCAGGTAAACAGCCCATGAAGTGTGCGAGTTTTTTTGTTTGTTTGTTTCAAAATTGTTAATTAAACTGGCATGGACATCAAACTTTCAGTACTGGTTGCAAGCATATATAGTACTGATTTACTTGAAAAGGATTCCCCTGCGCAGCTGCCACGTATGCCGTCGTTTTCAGCCAGACAGGCTGTAAGGCCTTTCCGAAGGTGCCACGTGTTACTAGGTTAGGCATCTGCAGAAAGTGAGCAGCCACCTTGGCAGCCCTTCTCCGGCAAGAACTCCGTGCGCTTCCGTGTAGCCAGTGGAAATTGCATGGGAGAGAAGGACACGGACAGGCGCAGATGCCTGTGGCTGTGGGCCCACTTGGCCGGGCCTGGTGGCCACACGGCTGCGGCACCCGGAGCAGAGGGCTCCGCCTGGCGCCGGAGGCTCCACGACAACCCTAGGGGTCCGGCCCATGTCATGGACCTGGTGGCACCACTCGGGTCCCCAGGACCAGGTGGCACTGCTGGGGCCTCTAGCCCAGGCTCTCTGGGCCACTCTCAGCCCAGCACCACCGCGTGCCCTCTCTCCTGAGCACTCGCTTACAGGTGGCGTCAGCAGGTTTCAAGAATCATATTCACAACCATTTGCTTGCTGCAGAACACGTTTCCAAGTGCATTTGGATCACACATGGTTTCACAGGGCTGCTCCGTGATGGATCAGTATTGTAGACATGAGCAGTGCCAGGCCTACAGGGCTGGTTTAAAGCGGTGACAGGGAGTAGTGCGAGTAGCTCCAGGCAATACAGTTAGGAGTAGCTTCACATCCACCACTTGCACAGAGCAGTTGTTTTCCCTCAGTATGAAAAGAATGAAAAGTAAGCTCCTTTAAAAAGGTCCTTTCCCCTACATTGCAGTCTGGATAGTGTATGCCCAGTCCTTTACTCTTAAAAAACCCCTCAGCCAGTCCTTTACTTTTAAACCCTGCTCAAAGATAAACTCCTTCAGATGTTGCATGAGTCACAGCCACGATCCTAAGCACCTGATTAGCCTGTTTGCTTTTGTGGAGTACCTGTTTACCAAACCCCGGTGATCGTCTCTTGCCCAACTTGAGCCTGTTTGGAAATCAGCCTCTTTGCAGAAAACCCGAACAAGGTTTTCAATTCAAAAAAGGAGGAAAACACACTGCAAACAACAACTGTAAAATGCCGATTCTGCAAACAAAAAGAAGTAGTGGACCTATATCAAGTACTGCATTACTTATTCAAAACCTGTATTTAAATTCATGCAAGTTCAGAGTGCGTAACATAATGCAGCAGTAAGCTTGGGGTGTATTTTAAAACAAAACAAAACAACACCCTGTAGATGTTACAATACAGAGGCCTTAGGACCCTCATGAGCCAGGTTTGGTGAGTCTTCCTGGTACAGCTAGGATGTGTGTTAAAGCTAACTGAAGTAATTGGGGCAAAACTCCGGGGTATTTTTTGTCTTCTCTGCTTGCTTTTTACTTTTGGGCCACAAGTAAAGGCCAAAAGATTGGGCCTACTGGATGCTTCCTGAACATTATTCTCAGTATTCCTTTTTGTTCTATGAATATTCAGTGATGCCTATATTAATAGGTACATGTGGTAATAACATTGATTTTTTTGCAGGCATTTTTTGTTAAGATCCAAACATTTTAAAACTTACTTTGCCATGAAAAACCCACCGATCGTACCTAGAAATGGCTTCTCTGTCATTTTGCTGGGACGTGCCCCTCCCTGAGCAACCCTTCCGTATGAGCTGCAAACTGCAGAGGCTCTCCTTAGTGTTTTATGTTCCTCACATGGCTCCTGGTTTCTCACCTTGCCTGGTCTTTCACGTTGAGACTCCTCTTGCCTTCCATGCAGGCTAGAACACATAATGACAGGGACACTTACTATATGCATGGATGCACGAGCAAAATGAATTTCTGTGCAGGTGCTGATTTTCTTAGACATGGACGCAGTGTATATGGTTCCCAGAGAAAGATCTGAGTTAAGACCAGGAGTCAAAGTGAGAGCATATTTCTGTTGCTGGTATTTCACTGTATTTTGTATCGGACAAGAAGGTTCTTTTTTCCCTCTGTATGAAAAGACTGTTTTGCACTGTGGATTACAGATAACTTTCTTAGCTGAGCACCACAGCTGGACTGAGTCCTGAATTTTATTCGTCAAATAAAATTCCAGAGTTTTTCAGGGAAAGCGGGGTAACCTCCTTGGACAATACTTGCAATAGCTTTTCTGCCTTCCAGATGCTGGAGGGAGCAATACTCCTGAGTTGGTTTAAAATGCAGTGACACTTTAAGAAGCTACAGAAATTACTACTTTAAGAACGTATATTTTGCTTTCAAATACCTTTTTTTTCTTTTTTTGGTTTTTTTTTTTTGTATTTTTTATTCCTCCTTCCCCAGAGTCTTTCTTTCTTTGAAAGCTGGTAGCAGCTAATCCATGATTACTTAGCCTGAGACTTCTTCAGTGTCTCTGGGACTTTTCAGCTGTGAATGTTGTCGGATGAGGACTCCACCAAGAGCTCCAAGGTTCAAAGTTTTCCCAGCTTTGCAGGGAAAATTCCAGCCCGACAACGTTGCAAAATGAATTGTGGATGCCACGGTGAATGCAGTATTGGACCCATAAGTAAGAATAAGCTATTCTTAGCTTAGATGCACAACATTAAAACGGAAACACTTTAAACCTAAAACCATTTGTACATTATTTTCTGAAGTGAATGTGTGTCATTTTTGTCATGTACATGCTGTTTTTGTAACGTGTTTGCCCTAGTAAATGGTCTTAGCTATAGAATCTGCATATTTTAATGCTTTGCATTTAAAAAAAGCAAGGGAAATACTTTAAAATTATTAAATTATGCAAATCCTTAATTTAAAGAAATTACACTTAATAAATTATCAGAAAAATCCATTTCAGTTTTGAATTTCAGAAGTAACATGTCACGCACCCAGTCCCTGTCCTTCCGTTGGGTTTGCTCGCAGGTCCTGGCCAGCAGATCTCTCCTCTCCCACAGCCCCTGTTGAGCTTTCGTCAAACACAATCCAAGGGTCTGTTTATCGGCGCTTCCCCGAGGACATCTCTTCCAAAGGCCAAATCTACATTTTTTCGGTTCCCTGTAGCCCCATAGAAGAAGGAAGGGTTGTTGTTTGCAATGCAGGGAGCAGCTGGGACTTTGCTTTTTGCTGTGCGGCGCAATTTGTGGTTTCTTCTACGATACCTCCATGATTTTTCACTGTAATAGTGATCCAAATGAATACCGGAGGAAATTTAATTTAAAAAATCTGCTCCGTTTCAGTGTCCCACTTACATGTGTAACATTTTTCCTTGTACACTGACTCAACCATATGCGTATGTGTGTTTAGTTTTTCATGAATGTGCTGGGTTTGCTGGCTATGGCTAAGCCTAATAGGGAACCTGCACACAAGGGGCTGCTCTCATCCTGACCTGAGATTGTGCGTGCAGGATCGGGGTGCAGAGAAACACTTAGAGAAAGGCCAGGGCAGCCAAATCCTCAACCAAGGGCCGGAGGAACCCGCTTGCCCTGGAACAGGCAAGGGGCCCTGTGAGATGCCTCCCTCCTGAGGGGCTCTCACACATGAATATTCCAGCCTGACGCTTTATGGCTTCATAGCACACGATCCAACAAGGCTTGTGGCGTCTGTCCAAAACACGGCTCTAATAAAAACCACTGTTGCAAACCGGCCTATTGCAAAGCTGCAGGATACTGAAGAACTCAAACCAGCCCCTCAACCTTGTTTGAGCTGGGTGTAAAATCAGCTCTTTTTAGGAGCTGCTTTGACTTGGTTTTCAAGGCTAGTTTGGGGATGCACAAGAATTTTCAGGTAGTTTTGCACTTAAGAAAGGGGTGTAAGTTCTTACCTGCCAACACACAGCTGGCTGTGATGGAAATGTGGTAAACATGCAAATGTAGCAGCCACAAAACTACACTGTGATCTCGATGGAGCTCAGCGAAAGTCTGACTTGGAAAAATGTAAGTATCACCAATACCATGTCTAAAATGTAGACAAACACTCAGGTAGTTAATAACAGAGAATACAGGCCAAAACCCTTTCAAATAAAGCATGCTAAAGAAAACAAAACATAGCTAAAGCAAATAAATTCTGGTAACTAAACCATCTACCTTCTTTGAAGCAGGTTTCCTATCCTCCCTGTGCTAGGAGTGTTCATGAAAAAGTAACACAGTGTTGTTGCTTATGTGAGTGTCGTGAAGGGTCCTGCGAGATGGCCGGGCAGTGGCCATAGCCACAAGCTGTCCTTAAATGAGAAATCCCCTGGCCAATATTCAGCAGCCGCCACCCGCCCATCGCCCTCTCCTCCCAGGGGCTCTCAGGGAGAGGACACGTCCTCCACAGGGCAATATTCATGGCAGAGGCTAGTAAACACATCTCCCCAGGCCCACACCCTCCCAAATCAAATCCCTGGTGACTGCTGGGGGAACAATTGCCACATTTGCAAATGCGTTCAGATTCGTGCAAATGTTTGGCTCAGCTCATGAGTTAAAATATTCACGCCTTGTGACACTGTGGCTGAGCGTGGCCGTCTCCCTTGCAGCACCTACCTCAGAAAACCATGAGAAATTAAGAGGTGCTGTTTCCTAACCCAGTGCACTGGTAAAAGTGACTAGTTTCTTGCCTTTGAACTGCGACAAAAGCCCAGTTCAAGCACGACAAAAACTGCTGACTGCCTGCAAAGGGGCTCGGTGCTGCGTTTCATGTGGTTCTCCACGCTGAACATCACTGCACGACAACCTTTTGTCGGGCAATTTCACATCTTGGTTTGCTGCGAGCTGCCTTTCTCACCTAGAGAACCCCCCGGGTTTATGGCATTTTTGTGTGTGTGAATCTAGCACAAAGACAAAGCCCAAGCACCACGAAGTGAAACTGCTGAGTGCTTGGGTTTCATGGGATACACAGGCGGCCTCTGCGCAGCGGCTCCTCGCCACGTCCCACCACCAAGCCCAGCAGCCTGCAGACGTTTTCCCCCCTCCCGATGCCTCTCTGGGGCAGGAGGAACACACAGGGGCCTCTCATTTAGTTCTAAAGGACAATTTTGTCTCCGTTTCCTATCACCCAGCACCTGTGTCCTGTCCTCCTGCCGCAGGCCGCAGCCATGCGGCCCTAGGCTGAGCAGCGCAGGCCAAGGGGGCTCGCTCAGCGCTTCCAAGTCACCCGGGGCAGAAATATCTGTGGCCCACGTGTCCCCAGCTAATGGACAAAGAAAGCACGAGTGTGCCAGAGGTTTATCAGTAAAATTGATTTTATTCAGCCTCTTGAAAAAAAAAACAAAAACAATAACACACAATTAAATTTGTTAACATCTCAGCCTGATTAAGCTGTGATTTTGATTACAGTCTTCCTGAAAATAATACATACATACACACACATATATATATTTATACTTAAGGTGTTTAGAACCTGGAGTTCTGGGCAGTTGGTCCTTGGCAGTTGCAGGAGGAGAGGGGCAGCCGTGGGGCCTGCAGGGACCTGCAGTGGGCCCGGGCTGCATAAAGCAGCGCTATCTATGCGCTACATAAACACACATACAAGAGCACAAATAAATAAATAACCGCACTCGTTTCATTCCCACGAAAGCATGGAGCTGCCATGGAGCTTAAGGAGGAAAGACCACCCATCTTAGGAAGGAGGCAGAAGGCAGCGCCGCTGCAGCACGGAGCGCGATCCTGGCCAAGGGGCGCAGGACGCTCCGCAGCACCTCGAGCGGCTCCGCAGGGATGCTCCAGGCGCAGGAAGCCTTCAGACACAGCGGAGGAAGCGGGGCCTACTCCTCGCGGCACTGCAGCTGCCCGCCCTGCGGCGGGCACGAGCAGAGGCGGCCGCCGTGGCGAGTGACGGCGCCCGCCGCCACGGGCAGCTCGTCCTCGTCGTAGCAGATGCACTGGGGGCAGCCATCGGCAGCGGCGCTGCCCACAGCGGCGCAGTCGGCAGGCACAGCGGGGCAGCGCGACGCGCACGTGATGTTGCCGTCGGGGCCGCAGGTGCAGAGGCGGCGGGCGAAGTCGATGTAGAAGGAGGCACCGGCGGGCACGGGCCCCTCGGCGAAGCCCTGCATCTCGCAGTCGCTCTGCAGGTGGCTGGGGCAGGGGCAGGCGGGTGCCAGCGGCTTGGCGGCCGCGCCGAGCAGCAGGGCGCCCACGCAGAGGCCCAGCAGCGCCGCCAGGGACATGCTCCTGTGGGGACACGGAAAGGGTCACGGCCGCCCCGCATCGTGTAGTTAGCCCCCAAACCTGCCCTGGAGACCGTGGGCTCCCCAGCGCCTGGCACCTGCTGTGCCCTCCGGAGGGATGCCCAGGAAGGCCGCTCCTTTGTCCCTGTCTGTATTGACTGAGGGAGTTAAGTTTCAATGACCAATTTCCCCTGGGAGGCCGTCAGGCTGGGAATGCGGCGCGGAGATAAGAGCCAGCGGTTTCCTGCTCCCGGAGCTTGTGGAGCAGCCAGTGCTGTGGGTTGCGCCTTGCTGCTCTTGCTGCCCTCTTCTCCTGGTGCAGCATCGGCCGCCTGGCACTTTCCTGCTCGCCCCTTCCAACAGCCCTGTGCTCCGTGGGCAGCCCA